>CM035409.1:31864557-31899557 GCA_020310875.1 Ceratopteris richardii | reverse complement strand
ATAGATGCCATCGGGCTCAACATGAGGCCCTCGAAGCTGAGATCAATCGGCTCCTCACCAATGCCAATCTCCATGAACGCCTTCAAGAAGCCAAACTGAACGTGGAACGGGATTCCCATCGGGCTCCATCTGATCATGACAACGTAACCAATCACATCAATTGACTCGAGGATTCCCTTACTCGACTTGTTGACCTAGTCAAAGGACACCTTTTTCAAACCTAGCAACACAACCTACAACCTAGCCAACAACCAAATGCGAAACCAAGCCCTCAATGAGATCCAGTTCCCATCAACCCTTCTCCTATCAAACAACTTCAAATGGAGGATATTGATGACCCAGACTCCCTTGGCCTCTTCAAACTAAACCCTCCCAAAAAGTATCGAGGCGATCGCAGCTCTATCACCATCAATTGGTGGATCACTGCAATGGAGGACTACCTCCAAATGCTCTGCATTGGTTGCAACAACTGGATGCACATCTCCCCCCAATTCCTTGAAGATGAAGCCTCAGCTTGGTACATGAAGAAGCAAGCATGTGCTAACTAGAACCAATTCAAGACCTCCCTCACCAGCTACTTTGTCCCTTGCAATGAGGCCTTCCAGGCAAGGGATGAATGGTGGAGTCTTACCAAGATAGATTCATTGGATCATACATCTCATAGTACCAAAGGATCATGCTCCACATTTCCAAAATGTTAGAAACGGACTGACTTCATGGGTTCCTTTACAGATGCTCCCCCTAATATCATAAGGAGGTCGAGAAGCAAAACCCATAGAACTGGGAGGAAGCCACCCACATAGCTGAACACCTAATGATGCCTACTCAAACCGACATTCAAAATCCAATGACCAAGGGCAAGTGAGTAGACATGACTCCAATGCCTCAACGAGTCAAAGCCAACTATAATGCAAACAGATCGAGTATCCTCAAGGTCGGGACTAGACACAGAGCACCAGTCAACATGCCCTCCCTACACCTCAAGATGTTAGACAAGGCTCTCTGCCCAGGATCAACTAGGCTCGTCATGATCCTTGACTTATGTGCCACTTTTGTCGGGACATGCACTCGTCCCACCTCTATCGATGCCAACTACAAGACAAAAGGGTTCACTCTACACGAGGTGCTGCAGATAAGGAGGCATCAATGTCACGATCAAGAATCACTGAGGTCGAGAGTAGTGAGTTAGATGGCCCTAGTTCACCACAAACAGCATCCCTTAGAGGAAAAGCTAGATGAAACCTGATTGCAGTGCCAATAGTACAACAAATATTTGTCATGGGCAAGATGAGAGGCCTCGACATCCCTATGATGGTCGACATCGGAGCAACACATAACTTCATGACCTCAGACTTAGCTCGATGCCTTGGGCTAGAACTTGCAAACCCTTACAAATGTCCGTGGTATTCTCTCAAGGTCAGGACAGTCACGTTCACCATGCCAAGGGGTATCCATTTACTTAGGTTAATGGTTTGGGTACCTTGATTTTCTTGTCATGCCAATGGAATCTTTTAAAGCTATCATCGGGCTCTTGTTCATGGATCAACACATGATCAGTCACTTTGGGAAAGGGGAAAGAAGCTGCCATTAGATCTAAATGGACAATCCATTGTGGTCGACTGCCATCCAATCCAGTAGACCAGAGAGGAATCAATTCATGAGAAGGCACATAAGAAAAAACATGAACATAGCTATGCCAACCATCGACACCACCGCAAACAAAAGCAAGAACCAATAGCTCAAGCATGTTCCTCTTCATCTCACCATATACCCAAAACATTATCACACAAGAATTTGACCAAGGTAGTGTATCAAGGTGGAATCACACATTTATGCCTTATACAATCAATTGAGAAAGAGACAAAACTGGTCCCAATTGACGTATCAAAGATCGGCCATCCAAGCTTCATGTTTCTCCTTGAGGAATATGCATACATCCTCATTGACACGCTCATGCCCGGAATCTCACCCTTACGCAACGTTGGATCGATACCCTCCCAAATCAACCACACCCTTCACAAGCTCCCTACAAGATGAATGAGGCAGACTTGAAAGAGCTTAAGCACCAGTTACATGAACTAAAGGAACAGGGGTACATTCAGTCGAGCAACTCTCCATATGGGGTGTTGGTCCTCTTTGTGAAGAAGAAGGATGGCTCACTATGTTTATGTATCAGCTACCATGCCCTCAACAAAAACACCATCAAAAGTAAATACCCAATTCCAGTAATGGAGGAGATTCTCGATTGCCTAGGCAAGGCCCAATACTTCACATGTATAGACCTTTGTTTTGGATACCATTAGATCAGGGTAGCCCATGAACACATTGAGAAGACCGTGTTTTGCACATGTTATGGCAGCTATGAATGGCTAGTTATGTCATTCAGTCTCACAGGTACCCCATGACATTTTGTCAAGAGATGAATGATGGCTTTCGAGATATGTTGGATCTTTTTCTCATCATATACATCGATGATCTGCTCATCTATAGTAGCACATTATAAGAGCACTATGAACATGTTTAGGTAGTTTTGCAATGCCTCTGTCAATGACGTCTCTTCACTAAACTAAGCAAGTGTGAGTTTTCCATGAAGAAGGTAGAAGTTTTTGGCTTCATTGTCTTGAAGCTTGGGCTTCACATCGATCCCAAGAAAGTGGAAATTGTACTCAAGTGTGCTCCCCCATCTTTGGTCAAAGAGGTGTGGCAATTCATCAGATTTTTCAAATTTCCTCACGGTTTCATTCAAGGTTTTAGCAAGCTCACAACTCCACTCCTAGACTTGATCAAAGAGAAAAAGGTGTTGAAATGGGGCCTATTTGAGTTACACGTCTGCGGAAGCATGCTAACAACACAAGGAAGAAGAAGAAGCTTGGAGCACAACACACAATACTGAATGTATTACTAGAGAATGTACAAAGATAAGTAACCCATTAGGGCAATAGGCGTATATACAAGCCGGGGGAAAAAAACCTCCTAAAGAGGGAAAAAAGTGCCCCGACAGTCCTAGTGTGTTCACACACATCACTACCTAAATATATCAACAAATCGCCCCTGGGAGTGATGCGGTGAACAAGGAGCTGGCACTCATGTATAAGGAAGTGCCAAGCTATGTGGAAATCACTCCATAAAAGGAAGTAAGCCCAAAGCTTTGCGGAAAGCTTCAAACTTCTCCCTAGGCAGAGCCTTCGTGAAAAGGTCTGCAATGTTCTCCTGCGTGGGCACATATGCCAAGCTGATCTCCTCAATAGAAAACCTCTCCTTGACATAGTGATAATGCACCTCAATGTATTTACTGCGAGCATGGAACACAGGGTTCCTCGCAACTGCCAATACGCTCTGACTGTAAGTGAAGATGGTGGTGGCAGAAGACTGGCCAACACCCAAATCATCCATAAGGCATCTGAGCCACACACACTCAACAGGCGCTGTGAAAGCTTCCCTATACTCAGGCTCACAACTGGAAGTGGCCACAGTAGGCTGCTTCTTGCTCAACCAAGATATACATGAGCTACCAAGCATGAAGCAAAAACCACTAGTGGACACACGAGTGTCATAGCAACCAACCCAATCTGAGTTAGGAAAAGCATGAAAATCTAGCGGTAGTGATCTCCCCTTGGGATAAAAGAACCCATGTAGCCGAGTACCACTCAAGTAGAGAAAGATGCACTTAACTGCCTTCCAATGCATGACTCATGGGCAATGCATAAACCTGCTCATCTGTGAGACAACAAACTGAATATCTGGCCAAGTAATACATAAGTAAATCAAGCATCCAACAACCTGCTGATAAAGAACAACATCAAATGCATCTCCTGCATCATGAAGACTCAATCCTGTCTCCATATGAGTGGTAATAGGCTTACAATCTTCAAGGCCAAAACGCTGCAATAATGTGTCAATATATTTCATTTGACACAAAGCCATTCCACCATCAACTTGCATAAACGGAATGCCCAAATAGTGATGCAAATGCCCCAAATCAGACATCTCAAATGAGGCATGCAAATCAGCCTTGAAATCAGCAATATGCTTCTCAATAGGACCAGTGAATAGCATGTCGTCAACATAGACAACAATGATCAGAAGCACATCATTAGCACACTTAACATATAAGGTGCTTTCAGTTGGACTGTTCTCAAAACCATGTGCAACCATATAGGCATGTATCTTCTCATACCAAGCACGTGGTGCTTGCTTTAGACCATATAATGCCTTCTTTAACCTACACACCTGGTTTTCATGCCCTTTCTGCACAAAGCCATGGGGCTGAAAAACATACACTTCTTCATGCAAGTCACCATTCAGAAATGCTGTTTTAATGTCCAACTGATGTACATTCCAACTATGATGGGCTGCAAGTGCACAAATGCTCTGAACAGTAGTCATACGACATGTAGGTGCAAAGGTCTCATCAAAATCAATGCCTCTTTCCTGCACATAACCCTTTGCAACGAGCGTAGCCTTATACGTGTCAACTGTACCATCAGGTTTACGCTTCAGCTTGTATACCCACTTAGTGCCAATGGCCTTCTTGCCAAGAGGCAAGTCACATAAAGACCATGTACCATTCTTCATTATAGCATCATATTCAAATTGCATAACAGCCATCCAATTTCCTGAACTCTGTGCTTCATCAAAAGAAACACGCTCATTATCATCACAGAGACTAGACACAACCATAGCATAGCAATTTAATGCAAAGGAGGCACTATGAGAGCCTGAACGAGTACAAGATGATAAAGGTGCATCTAATTTGCTGTCAGGCAAAGTCTGCACCAGCCATTTTGGCATAGTTTTTGCTTGCTCAATATCAGCTCTCTCATCAACAAGTGCATCATGTAAATCTGCATCAGAAATGGAATGATCTGCATCATCATATGAAATTTACAAAGGCTGAGAAGTTGCCTCATTAGGACCAGCACTAGACCGTCCACCTGTAAAAAGAGGCATCAAAGTATCATACATGTCTTTGGAGCTAACAGATGTCTCCTTAGTACATGAAAGCAATGGTTGAATAGCATCTTCCACAAAGACAACATCACGGCTAACCGGAATGCGTTTAGTCTGTGGATGATACATACGATAGCCTTTACTTTCAGAACTGTACACAACAAAAATACATTTTACTGCCTTATCATCCAATTTTCTGCGATGTTGTTCAGGCACTAGTGCATATGCCAAACAACACGCAGATGAGAAACAAATGGCTTGCGGTCATGCCAAGCCTCATATGGAGTGATAGACTGCAGCGCTTTAGTGGGACACCTGTTCAGTACATATGCTGCAACATGACAGCCTCAAGGTAGAAACTATGTGGTAAAGCCTGACTTTTGACCATGCACCTCGCCATCTCCATGAGTGACCTGCCATGCCTAGAAAAATCATCAATGAAAGTCACGAACTAAAGGTAATTTCCAAAAGAGGGTGTCTGCATAGGACCACAGACATTACTATGTACAAGCTGCAGTTTCTGTGTAGCCCGAACTAAACCATCTTTTGGAAAGGGGGAATGCTGCATTTTGCCCAAAATACAGCCTTCACAAACATGTTTTCGAGGTGCCTCAAGTTTGGGCAAAGAGGACTCCGTTTCAGATTTCTACAGGCGTAGCAAACTAGCAAAATTCAGATGACCAAAGTGTGCATGCCAAAGCTTTGCATCTGACATAGCCTGAGAATCATTTACTGCACATGCCAAATCATTTTCAGATCTTTCATAGTCTATGAGCTTATACAACCCACGACATAAAATGCCAAAAGCAATAATAACATCGCCATTTGATAGATCATGAACTGTACATCTGTCATCAACAAATTTCACAACCAAGCCAATCTTGGCTAATGCAGAAATTGATAACAGATTCTTCTTGATCCATGGCACAAATAAAGCATCTGACAAAGTGAAAGAACTACCATCAGTAGTAGTCAAAATGATCTTACCAATTCCCATAACAGGATAAGAGGAGTTGTTGGTGCATGTAACAGTATTCCCTGTAGGGGCAGGCTCGAGTGAAGAGAAGAAACTGCGCTGTGAGGTAATATGTTTGGTCGCCCCACTGTCAAAGTACCAAACATCTGAGTCTATTGCAGACATGCACTGCTCATGAGAAGATGGGTCAACACTGCAAACAGTAGTGAATGCCCATTCTTCTTCCTGCACAAGATTAGCAGACTCCGTTTTTGGTGTAGAGGCTTCTGCAACAACCATTCCAGCCTCTTTCTTCCTTGCCTCTTTTGCAACCAGTTTTAGACAGTTCTTTATGATATGATCATTCCCTTTCCAGTACTACAAAACAATTTCTGCTTTTCTGATTTTTTCTCATCTTTGTCTTTGTTCTTTGAATGTGCAGCATTTGCAGATTTCTGCTTAATAGTAGAAGAACTCCATTTTCCTTTGCCCTTCTGACTAGTCAGGAAAGCTTGATTTGCAACACGCATAATGGACATGTTCTGCGTGGACTGATCTTCCTGCAAGAGAACAGAGACTAACTCCTCAAATGACAAGGCATTTGGATTGCCTTTCATCATCAACCGAAGAGTAGAAGCAAAACTTTGATATGAATCAGGAAGACCATTCAGAACGGTCTGCACAACCTCATCAGCAGAAATCAACTGTTCCTTCAAGTCTTTGATTTTTGTTAGGAAACTGTCCATAGAATCACCTTCATTCATGTGCTCACTCTCCAACTGTTTTCGGAGGTAAGCAACAAGAGCCTCATTCCTAGCTTGGTACAATGTGGTAAGTGTATCCCAAGTATCCTTAGCTGTTCTGCAAGAGCGAATATGAGGAATAATGGCATGTTTGACAAACAAAGCTATCAATGCATGTGCCTGGGCATCTCTGCCATCCCAACGAATCTGCTCTGCAATAGGTGCAACAAAAACAGCAACACGAACAAGAATCTCCACAATATCATCTTCGATACCATCTCCATCAGCTCTAGCACCTGTATTTGCAGTACCTGTTGTTACAGGTATAACAAGACGTCTTTCAACACCCTGCACAATGTTCCACAATCCTTTTGCAACCAATACATGTCGCATCATATAAGCCCATAATGGGTAGTTGGTACCATCCAACTTATCCTCAACAGCCAACATACGAAATACATCACTACTTTCAGCCATGGCTGGTGACTAAAATACATTGATGCAAAAAATTGACTATATCTCAAAAAGTTAAACAGAACCGCCCATACAAATTTTGCTAGACCTGTAGGAGACTTCGAGACGCTTATACTGGCGAACAGAAACTGGTATATACCTTTGGCACAAAAAGACGAAATAGCCTACACAAGCGCTGTGATAGTGTTTTCAGAGGCCGAAATGAGCTCAGATCTTTGAAACATCCTGAGTATGCTCACCAAATTTCATGCGAATCTGAGACTGCAAATGGAGGAGTGTCGATAGTGCCCTAGATGAAGCGACGACCTGCTCTGATACCAATTGTTGGAGTTAGACGTCTGTGGAAGCACGCAAACAACACAAGGAAGAAGAAGAAGCTTGGAGCACAACACACAATACTGAATGTATTACTAGAGAATATACAAAGATAAGTAGCCCATTAGGGTAGTAGGCGTATATACATGCCGGGGGAAAAAAAACCTCCTAAAGAGGGAATAAAGTGCCCCGGCCGTCCAAGTGTGTTCACACACATCACTACCTAAATATATCAACAGGGCCAAGCAAAAGAGAATGCATTCAAAGCACTCAAAGTTGCAATGTGCAATGTTCCCCTCCTCAAACTCCCAGAGTTCGACAAACCCTTCGAGATCCACACAGATGCATCTGGCATAGTAATCGAAGGAGTCCTGATGCAAGATGGGTGACCCATGGCCTATGAATCACACAAGCTCATATAGGTCAAGTTGAGGTGGAGCACACATGAGAAGGAAATTCTCACGGTCATCCATTGCCTATGTAAATGGTGACACTATGTTCAAGATAAACATACCAAGGTCTTTACAGACAACATCTCACTCAAATACTTCTCTTCTCAACCAAAGCTAAGCCCAAAGCAAGCTAGGTGGTAGGACTTCCTTGCGGAGTTTGACATCAAGATCATTCACAAGCCAAGGAAATAGAACCTCATGCCAAATGTGCTAAGTAGAAGACCCAAAATTCAAGCCATGTCCACAATCTCATCCGACATGAAGGGTAGGATCAAGCTAGCTCAGGAGCATGATGCCCAAGTCCACAAACCTATGCATGAGGTCCAAAACACCACTCATTCAGGCGGATACACAATCGATGATGGCATGCTCTACCACAAAGGCTGGATTTATGTCCTAGATGATTTTGAAATGCAAAGGGAGTTGCTCTCAGAGGCTCACGACTACAAAGTGGTGAGACATGGAGGTCAACACCACAGTTACGAGTTGCAACATAGACATCCTCGCATGAAAGCTCAAGTCCAAGAGTACATGGAGATGTGTCCGACTTGCCAACTAGTGGAGCATGACCAAATCAAACTGGCAGGCATTTTACAACCTCTTCATGTACCGAATAGACCCTTGGACATGATTAACAGGCTCACTTCATCCCATCCAAGCGCCCTTTGAATGCAGAGATTGTGGCCCACTTGTTTTTCGCACACATAGTCAAGTACCATGGGTTGCCTTTGGCTATCATTTTAGATCGAGACAATTACTTCTTGAGTCCTTTATGGACTGAACTCTTCCACTTATTGGGCACACAACTCCGATTTTCCTCCACGTATCATCCACAAACTGATGGGCAAATCGAGCATGTCAACCAAATGATCGAAAATCATATTCGCAACTATGTGCAAGTTGAGCAATGCGATCGGGCCAAGCACCTAGACATCCTCAAGTTTCACTACAATGCTTCAGTCCATTCGAGCACAAAAATGACCTCGTTCGAGTTAGCAACTGACAAAGAAGTTATAACCCTATTAGCACTTACTCAAGGCTCCACGTTGGCCACCAATGAGCTAGATTGTGGAGTGTTCTTGGACTAGTGGAAGACAAAGTTGGAAGAGTCCAAGTCAAGCTTGTAGAGAAGCAAGGAACGAACGGCTAAGTATGCGAATCAAAAAAGAAGACCAGGAGAAGTTGTCATAGTTAGGGACTTAGTTTTATGAGCGCATGCAACATCATACTTCCTTGCAACATCACACAAAAGTTCAACCATGGATATTATGGCCTGTGTAGATTGGCGAAGCAGATCAGCCCAATAACTTATCAGTTGGAGTTGCCCAACAACGTGCAATTTCACGCCTTTCATGCGAGCTTACTCAAGTGCTTCAAGCTAGACACCAAGTATGGACATGAAGTCCCCATGCTTCAAGATGGCGAGAACCAATTCGAACCAGAGGCCATTTTACGAGATCGCACCACATGCAAAGGCCCTAGGTTCCTCATCAAATGGAAAGGCCACCCCTCAGTGGATGCCGAATGGATCCCAGCCAACACAGTCGGTCCACACCATCCCCTTATCCGCAAACATTACCGCATAGCATAGGCCAACTATGGCCCCTTAGCCCATTGTAATGTTCCCAATTTTCTTGTATCACACTAAATTGTAGCAACCCCAAGTTTCGTAAGTTTGAACCCGCTTGTTGAGGGGAACAAGCTCTTCAAGGTGGGGGAGGATGTCAGAGCCTCTGTATTTCTATCGAGGACATCTTAGTGCCTGGTAGGTTTATCTTGTGGCACCAAACTATAAGGGCTAGTAGTGCCCCTGGATGCCACCTCCCCAACCAAGCTCTCTTTGCCATCGTGTTGTAATCCTTTTATGAAAGTAATTCAAAATGCTTTCTTGACAAACATCTTGGCTTTCTGTGTTCTTGCACATGCGTTGGATCCTATTTCGGGCCTTGGGCATTTGAGGTGGTCTAGAACGTCTCAGTCCCTCTCCCTCTCCCTCCCTCTCTCTCTCTCCTCTACAGGGTCCAAATTCCCTCCTTCCTTCCTTTCTTTCTAAGCTCTCTCTTGTGCAGTTCAGCAGGTTGCATCCCGGTTCATTGCGCACCATCCTCGTGTAAGTAAGGAACAAAGAGGTCATTCCTCATGTCTCTATAGATTACCTTACTTTCTTCTCTCACGGGCAATTCATGAGCACTCGTGTGAGTGCACTTTCTTCTCTGACGGGCAATTCATGAGCACTCGTGTGAGTATAGACCTCAATATTTACCTTTGAACATACAAAGACTTAGACAACCTTTCTCTGTGTTCGGAATGTTGAGAAGACATTCATGCAACTGTTGCACACTTGCACCATTCATTTCAAAGCCCCTTAAGGTGTTTGAATACACGTGAAAAACAATCGTAATGAACTCCAAATCACTGAATAATTGATCTATAGCAGCCCCTTGCGACCACAATGACAAAAAAAAAACAAAACTCGCCTACATCTGTCAATGGCTGCATTCATGCAGATGCTTATTATGCATTGATGCAAGTGAAAAGTGAGAACAAAGAAACTCTGACTTTCTTCTATGAACGGAGACGACGATGGAGCTTCTTCTCGATGCAATTGGCGATGAAAAAACAGAAAATTGTTCCCAAGGGCAAAAACTTGCATAATTGCAGCATCCACAACTCATATATGCAATGAGAGGAAAGAATTTGGCTATTGTGAAGACCTGCATGCTTATGACACATCACTCAAGAAAGATACACGCACATGCACATACGTGCATGCAAGCCACTTTCATGAGCAAGAAGAATCTAACTCCGAGCAACTTACAACACGTCGCCCAAGAAAGATACATGCACACACACACATGCATGCAAGCCACTCTCAAGAGCAAAAAGAAGCTAACTCCAAGAAGTTCACTTTCATTCACAAGACTAGAGGAGAATAGGAGCCCTCCCTAAAACATGAGGTTCCATTGTCTTATATAGACAAATTTAAAGAATGAATCCTGTGCACATTCTAATGTCCACCCTAATTTGAAAACGGTCCTAAACCCTCACATGACCTCTAAATCGAGATCCAAAGAACCCAGAAAAACTTTGTTCCTTAGCCAATTACTCCACAAGCTCGATGACTCCTTTGCTTGCAAAAAAGTGGAATAAAATTACAAAATTAAGTTTTGGGCATGTTTTCGATAGAGTAGTTTTATGAGCAAATGGCCAAATTAAAGGGGAACTTGAAAAAATGTTGGCACCCATATGGACTGGCTTTCCTTTGGCATCTCCACATAGAGCTTTCGTTGGACATGACTCCAACCTTCTTCTCATTCTTGTTTTCACGTGTAACCACATTTGTGAGTCTCTAGAGCAACAATCATGGAAGTGTGCAGTTGGCTGCTCATCAAGGTTGTGGAATGCCATCAGGGGTGAGACTCTCTGAAAGATTTGGAGGGAGCGATGTGATGTCAACTTTGGCCAAATTCCAAAGGAATGGTCGATCGAGAAATCTTTGTTTCTTCTAGGTAAAAGAATGTCCTGAGAAAAGAGATCTCCACCGTTTAGAGCACTGTATTTATCTCCTCGAAAATAACAAGTTGAAATCCGAATGGGTCCCACATGAGGGAGATGATAGATTTGTCTGCCTCATTTGTAATGCCCTCTAGCTTACCGAACTGTCCCCTGCATTGTGGGATTTGGGGTAAATCCTTGTTTCTTCTAGGTAAAAGAATGTCCCGAGAAAAGAGATCTCCACCATTTAAACATCACTGTATTTATCTCCTCGAAAATAACAAGTTGAAATCCAAATGGGTCCCACATGAGGGAGATGATAGATTTGTTTGCCTCATGTGTAATGCCCTCTAGCTTACCCAAGTGTCCCCTCCATTGTGGGAATCCGCTTGTCCCATTCACTTGTACCTTTTCTCCTTTATTTAAATTAAAGTCCGGGAGAATAGGCCAAGGCCAAAAGTCACTTTTATTTTTTACATGCACAAGATATATCATTCAGCCGATTCACCGTACGACCAAGTGTCCCCTCTAGCTTACCCAAGTGTCCCCTCCATTGTGGGATTTGAGGGTCCCTTGGGCACTTGTCCCATTCACTTGTAACTTTTCTCCTTTATTTTAATTAAAGTCCGAGAGAATAGGCCATCCGCTTGTCCCATTCACTTGTACCTTTTCTCCTTTATTTAAATTAAAGTCCGGGAGAATAGGCCAAGGCCAAAAGTCACTTTTATTTTTTACATGCACAAGATATATCATTCAGCCGATTCACCGTACGACCAATTCTACTCGCATCCATAGATGCATGCCGTTACACATCCTCACTTTGCACAAGTATTCATCGCCCAATTCATGGACCAATCAATTCTTAATTCCATAGAGCAATGCTTAATTGCATAGAACAATATTAATACGACATCGTCAGTTGCAGGGTTCGAACCTGCGCGGGCGTAGCCCAATAGATTTCAAGTCTATCGCCTTAACCACTCGGCCAAACTGACGCTTTGATAACTGACGCTTAAAAATGCAACATATTTTTGCCACATCGTATGAGGCTTGCATTCCTTAAAAACACTTGCAGATGAGTGAAGGTTTTCCATTGAATGGGTTGCATGACTCTTATCAACTGCTAACTTTTTCTGCTCATTTTGATGATGAATGGGAATCCCCAAGGCATTGTAGATTGAAGAGCTGGTAAAAAACCAAGTGCATGTAGTCCATTATGTGTGTTGCAGATCAAGCTTTCCGTTTGCTAATCATGTGGCCAAGACTAAAGTTGCACGCTTCAAGAAACAGAAACAGAACACCAATGTTGAATTTCCGGAAAAGAATGAAAAGTATGAGAAGCAAGAGGCTCGAATGTTGATGAAGAATGTACTCTCTCTCTCTCTCTCCATGAGATATAGCATGATAGTGCAATGAGAGTTCAGCATGAGTTTTGGCTTGTCCATATTTTTTCTCTATGGTCTTATGCGAAAACATCCTTTGGTAACAGCCCATAGTTTGTTGATGAATTTTCCAGGCATGCATGGGAATGGGAATACTCTTGGCCTTTTTTCTTATATTTTTCCCTTTCTTATTGGGCTTTCATTTGATCCCCAAACGAACTCAGAAGTTGAGATTTATGATAAAAATCTTGAACTTAATTATCATATCTAGCTTTTGTGATCACCATCTCCATTCTATCTCAATCACTTGGGATTATTTTGGTAGTTTCGCTTGGCCTATGACCTATTTCTTGCACTTCTAGTCCACCCTTTTCACATGAACATGAAGACTCCTTCCAAGAAGTTCTTCAACGCATCATGTGACTATCGCCTACCATATACTTGTGGTGTTCTATGTATAGTCATCAAGCTCCTCTTATCTGTTTGTCAATGGCTCTCGCTTCTTTTCTCCTAGGATTTTCGGCTCTTACCTTTTCTTCCCCAAGATAGGATGGCTTCAAATTATATTCAAATAAGGAAGGTACAAGATAGTTTGTGAGAAATGTCTCTTCTCTAGAATTTGTGTCTCTACAACACCAAAAGCTTGGCAACACTGCTAGGGTTTCATACATGTGCTGATTATACATGTGAGTTTTGATGTATTACATGTAAAGTAAACATCATTGGAGGTAAAGGAAGTGGCATTGGATAGAAAAAGCACTCTTTTTGGTGGTCAATGAACCCTATGGTCTCACTCTAATGAGAAGTTCCTTGAAATGATTTTAGCTGCATAAAACGGTTGCAAAGCCCAAGATGGTTTCAATCATCTTGACCAAACTCTAGAACAAAGTTTTTCTTTTATGGGTCAGGGAGATTATTAGTGGTTTTTGCTTTCAATCCACAATGCTTTTTTTCCCAATACATTGGTTTGAACTTATATTAAAAGAAGGAAAGTACGAGAAAATTAGTAAGAAATACAAAGAAGTCCCATCAACCTATCGTCCCATCATCAGTGATCCATCTTCTTTTGAGTTGGTTATCTTGTATTGCAAAGATCTTCTTATATGTAAACAAGTTCCCCAAGTAATATAAGGATTTATCTATACATATTTCTTTAGTAGTCCTCCCGAAGTGATCCATCTTCTTTTGAGTTGGTTATCTTGTATTGCAAAGATCTTCTTATATGTAAACAAGTTCCCCAAGTAATATAAGGATTTATCTATACATATTTCTTTAGTAGTCCTCCCGAAGTTTGATGCACATCTTTCCTTCTAGATCTTCCATATCACCTCTCCTCAGATTGCATTCCAAAGGGGAAGCAAAGCAACCCACTATCTCCCCTAGAAGAGATAGTTGCTTATTCACTAGATGATCAAGCTTGACGATCCTTTGCTCACATTCCCACACCATCGCCAAGAGGAGAAAAGATGGACAATTTCTTCTTTTTCCTTCAAGCATCTCTTACAACATGGACGGGCATTAAATTTTTCTTTTGACTTTGGCATTGATCCATATGCCCCAATGAAGAGTTTGTCATTGCATGACCACCTTCTTCCTCTCAATGAGTAGGGGCATGTTGCCACATCACAACTAGCAAAAGTAATTGAAGTATGAGTCACATATATTTCCATAAATGTCTACATCGTTTCCGTAATTTTGAAGCTTTGTATATATAGTCATATTTTTTTTTTGTACATTCGAGAAGGATCTTTCTAGGAAAATCCACAAAAGCTTGTTTGCAATTTCATATTTCTGGTCATTTCAAACCCTATGTGAATTTGTATATTAGGGGGCCACTATAAAAATCCCAAGACCCTCTTTCATTGATACTTTCTGCTAGTATGGGTAAGAGATATTTTCTTCTTTCAAATTTCATGCATACGTTTTCTCTACATTCTCTTGACTGATCAACATGTTTCATGGGTTATGTAGCTTGATTTTTACTTCCATAAGATTTACCTACCTTGACGTCAACCATGTATCCTCACTTTTTAAGTTTTCAAGCTCTATATCTATGTGAAATGCTTGTTGTTATGTTAAATACGATCATTTTTTTGGATTTGCACACTATAAGTAGTTATGTTGAATTTTTGGCCATGCAACCGTTTATAGCTCTTCTTGTTCTCTTTGCTTTGAACAATCTTATACTTAGTCTATTTTAAAAATAAGAGAGGCATTAGCACTTTAGTTATTGGTTGTCTTTGCTCAATCATCTATGTGAGCATGATTTTTTTTCTTGGATATGATGATTATTGCTTACAAATGATCCGATTGCCTAGGATATTTTAAGTTAATCCCCATTGATTCAATCGCCATTTTGTTTTGGGTGATTTGATAGCTTATGATCCAATTGCATGTGATCTTCTTGGTGGATGCATTGACAATGGTCTTTTGATCATGGATTGTGTGTGACTAGATTGTTATTGATCTTTTGGAAGATTGATCACCGATCATGGATCATCTTTTGGTGGCCAATCACATATGATCTTTTGATGGATGATTGTGTGTGATTTTTGTACAATGTTCATGTATGCATGGGGGCAATCATATGCATTGGTGGTTGATGATGTGGAAACTTTACAAAAGGCCTTCCATCATGTCAGTGTGCAGCCTTAAACTACAACAATATTGGGTCTAATCTTTATAGGTTAATCGATTAGAGGTGTAGAAGCATGCCCTCATACTGCTCGTTGATGTTTTTATGCTTTCACTAGAGATCATGTGACCACATGTAATGATAGAGTTTACTCTTGAAAATAAGACCAAGACTTGTGAATGATGTGTGTGACAATCTCCTCCCATGCAATATATCCTCTTGCATCCAAAATATTAATGCTTTGAAAGGTGTCTAGTGCCACCATGTGGCCATCATGCAACACTCATCCCCATTACCATTGAATACCTTAGGATATCCCCTGGGCTTGGGACCTTGGCTATGGCTGACCCTTGTCCCACACACACATGGAGTGGTCTCTCTAGACCAATATCTAGCACTCTCTCCACCTTCTAAAGATCATTGTCCCCAATGATCAATGAGGTAGATTACTTGCAAACTAGAGCTCCCGATTCCCAAGGAGAGCTTGTAAGCAATAATCATCTCCATGCTACTAGATACTCTTGGATGACATAGTTTCTCAACAGATTTTGTCTTTGATTTAGTATCCTATATGGAGAATGATCTATGCTATCAGTTTCTTGCAAAGAAATAATAGCCTCTATTAGATTATCTTCCTTGGAAATATACTTTCTAAGTTTACTAAAATGAAACACTGGATGGACTCTGCAATCTGGAGGAACTTCTAATTGGTATGTAACATCACTAAGCTTCTTTACTATCTTCCAAGGTCCACAAAACCTTGGTGAAAGCTTAGTACACTTTCCTGTGGATAATGAAGTAGATCTAGTTGGCACTTGAAGAAAAAATCTATCTCCTTCCTTAGAGACTCTAGGAGATCTCTTCCTGTCAACATATTCTTTTGCCCTATTAGTCGCTTGCTGCATCTTGGCTTTAGCTATTTCTAAATTTTCTTGGAGACTCGCTAAGAACTCCAAAGCAATAGGACATTTCTTTGGCATTCTCTATTGTTATAAGCAAACTATACTAGTGGCAAGTAACTATCTCAATCTATCTGCCTCTTAGAGACATATGCCCTCAACATGTCCTCTAGAATATGGTTGCTCCTCTCATTCTGACCATCTGTCTATGGATGATCACCACTACTCATTTTCAATGACACTTTTAGTTTGTCAATACAAACTTCCAGAAGTGCCTTGTGAATCTGACATCCCTATATGAAACTATGGATATAAAAAACCCATGCAATCTAAAGACATGTTGGATAAACAACTCCGTTACTTGTGGAGCATCTATCGTCTCCTACATGGGTATGAAGTGAGCCATCTTGCTCAATCTATCTACCACAACTAGGATAGTACCCCACTTCCTTTGGGTCTATGGTAACCCCATGATGAAGTCCATGGATACACTATCCTAGTTGTGCTCCAAAATCTATAAAGGATGTAAAAGACATGGTGCCTTTACCTTTTCTAACTTGTTGAGTTGACACATAAAGCATTTTTGAACATATGTGTGGATATCTTCAACTAATCCAGACCACCAAAATGTTCTTCTAACAAGTTGAATTGTCTTGTCAACACAAGGATGCCCTATGCAAAGAACATCATGGTTATCATGCATGACTTTTCTTCTCAAATCCTGAGAATCTAGTATGCAAACCTTTCCTTTCTCTTTAAGTATTCCATTCTCCTTTGAGAAATTTGAATATGGACTTGACTTTTTTGCTTTACGAGGGGAAGAAATAACTAGAATTAACTTGTCTCCTATGATAGAGTCATCACTGATGGCTCTAATGATTTATAATAAATGTGGATCTTCCACCTATGTTTCCTTTATATCTTGAAGCAATGAGCTTTCTACAACTATAAAGCTCATTTGATACACTATCCATGATAATGCATGAGTTACTATATTCTCTTTGCCTCTTCTATATAGGATTTCCATGCGAAACTCCTACATAAGCTCAACCCAATGAGCTTGTCTACCTCGAAGATCTACCTAAATTTAACTGCATGCATCATCTGAATCCCATTGGCCAATAGAACATGCCCTAAATACTCTATCTCTAGGAGAAACAATTGAGTCTTTTCTAGATTTACAAATAGCTGATTTTCTTTTAACTTATTTAATACTAATCTCAAATGACTTTCATGCTCATGTATAGACCTACTATACATTAACAAGTCATCAACAAAATCCACAACACACTTTCCAATGAATGGTCCTAAAATATCATTCATCAACATCATGAAAGTAATAGGTGCATTTGTCAAACCAAATGGCATAAATAAATACTCATAATGCCTAAAATAGGTCCTAAAAGTTGTTTTATATACATCAAGTTCCTTTACTGTAATCTAATGGTAGCCACTTTTCAAATCTATCTTACTATATACAACAGCTTCACCTAGAGAATCATTGGCATGTTCAATTTTATGTCTATCGTCCATGATATGACATAAACAAAAGCACTGCTCCCACTTGTTGAGCCATTGCTCAACAACATCAGCAGTCCTAGCACTAGTGGAGCCATGATATCTAGGTGACTTAAGGTCCTTAAGCTGCCATAGGGCCTCTCTAACTAGTATGCTCTCTCTAGAAATCTTTGGAGTTTGATGCTTGCCTGGAGCATCTAACTCCATCCTTGGCAAATTAGTCTCAGGTGTCACTTCCTCTTTCTTGGAGCCATGCATGTTGCTTCATGATATAATGAAGTGCACTTTCTAAGTGTGCTATTGTAGCACTCATGGTCTCTATAGGGTTTGAGGTGTGCTCATCCATGAGTGTATTAGTCCGCATTGGTGAACAGGGTCCTCATTCCAAACTAGGATAAAGCGACAGTCTCTTTTTATGAGTTTATGGTTCTTTTTTAAGGTTTGTGTGCTGTATGTACACCTAAGATAATAAAGTGGTGGCAGAAATGAATTAATCACAATTCTTTGCATAAAGAAATGATATAAAAAGAAAATTTTAGTATGTTATGCTTACACTACGTGCACTTCCAAAACAAATGGCACCAAGAGGCACAATATATATACAATGAAACCAAAGGGCACTACAAGTGTGCCCTTCCTTCTTCGCTATGAGTGACTCTTACAAGGAACTCATCTAGTGTGGAGCATTTATGGTCTCCTACATGGGTATGAAGTGAGCCATCTTGCTCAATCTATCTACCACAACTAGGATAGTACCCCACTTCCTTTGGGTCTGTGGTGACCCCACGATGAAGTTCATGGATACACTATCCTAGTTGTGCTCTAGAATTTGTAAAGGATGTAAAAAACATGGTTTCTTTACTCTTTTTGATTTGTTGACTTGACATATAAAGCATTGTTGAACATATGTGTGGATATCTTTGGCTAATCCTAGCCACCAAAATGTTATTTTAACAAGCTGAATTGTCTTATCAGCACAAGGATGCCCTATGCAAAGAACATCATGGTTATCATGCATGAATTTTCTTCTCAAATCCCGAGATTCTGGTATGCAAACCTTTCCTTTCTCTTTAAGTATTCCATTCTCCTTTGAGAGATTCGAATATGGATTTGAGCTATTTGCTTTACTAGGGGAAGAAATAACTAGAATTGCCTTGTCTCCTATGATGGATTCATCACTGATGGCTCTAATGATTTATAACAAATGTGGATCTTCCACCTATGCTTCCTTTATATCTTGAAGCAATGAGCTTTCTAGAACTATAAAGCTCATTTGTTACACTATCCGTGATAATGCATGAGTTACTAAATTCTCTTTGCCTCTTCTATATAGGATTTCCATGTGAAACTCCTACATGAGCTCAACCCAATGAGCTTGTCTACCTCGAAGATTTGCCTGAATTTCACTGCATGCACCATCTAAATCCCATTGGCCAATAGAACGTGCCCTAAATACTCTATCTCTGGGAGGAACAATTGAGTCTTTTCTAGATTTACAAATAGCTGATTTCCGTTTAACTTATTTAATACTAATGTGAAATCAATTTCATGCTCATGTATAGACCTACTATACATTAACAAGTCATCAACAAAATCCACAACACAATTTCCAATGAATGGTCCTAAAATATCATTCATTTACATCATGAAAGTAGTAGGTGCATTTGTCAAACCAAATGGCATAAATAAATACTCATAATGCCTAAAACATGTCCTAAAAGATGTTTTATATACATCTTGTTCCGTTACTGTAATATGATGGTAGCCACTTTTCAATCTATCTTACTATATACAAAGGCTCCACTTATAGAATCAAAAAGATCATCTTATTTTGGCACGGGATATCTATGCTTGATTATAATCTTATTGAGTACTCTGCAGTTGATGCACATCCTATAAGATCTATCTTTCTTCTTTATGAGAAGAATTAGTGTTGTAAAGGGCGAATAACTGGGTTTGATTAGCCCTTTCTGCAAATACTCATCCAAAACCTTGCTGGCTTCATTCTCCTCCTATAGGCTCATTCAAAATGGTTGGCGAGTAGTCGGACTCTCTCTTAGTACTAATTCAATTCTCTGCTCTTGGAATTTCGCTCTTAGTTTATCTGAAAGTACTTGAGCATTCCAACCAGATTTTCCATGACTACATGAATCCATCACTACACATGATGAATACACAAAATAAAGAAATTAATATACTTACAATCGAGCTTGAGCAACTTGGCAACGGTCAACAATTATGTCTCTTGGAGATTTGGCTCTCCACAGATTAGTAGTCACCTCCCCTCATGCTCAAAGTGATAATGGCATGTGAAGCAAAGTTTATGACTAGTCGTTTCCTAGCATGCCACTTTTTACTTAGGACTACATCAAAATGTTCTAGTCATGCTATCTCAAAATCCAATTTGTCCTTATAGAAATGGATTTGAATAGGTAAACCTACTACTCATCGATCCCATGTCCGAGTTCCCTTCCCATTGGTGAACTCTACTGTGTAGGCATACTCTCATTGCACAACCTCTACGCGTAGCCTCTTGAGTGGTCGGGAGATAATAACATTATGTGTCAACCCCGTGTCAAAGAGTACCTTGATAGGTTATCTTTCCATGACTCCTTTCATGATAATGAGCTCTGTATCTGGGAATTGGTATCTTCTCTGTGCCATTGGCAAAAGCACATTGTCTAGCATAGTAGGAAACCTTCTTCATGACCATCATGGCCAATATAGGAAATGATAAATGGGATGGGGAATCACCAAATCCTCATCTCCATCACTCCTTGCCTGTGTAGGATTGATGACTATTGTATCTACTATTTTCTTCTTCTTAGGATAGTCCTTGAAGAGGTGCTATCCTAGACATCCATAGCACAATCCTTTCTTTATTGCCTTCTCTTTTTGCTGAGGACTAAGAATAGACTTATTGTATGCCCTCTCAGCCAGAGCACACACTTTCCTTTTTCCTCTTGAAACTGTCTTGATCATGTGCGCCTGCTTAACCTCTTTCTGAAGCTATGCACTTATTGCACCAGGAGTGGATGTAGAAAAGGGTCGACTCATCTTAGTCCACGAGGATGTCTTACCCTCGGAGCCTATGCCCCTGTGGCCATCCTCATAAACAAGAGCCATCTCCATGGCCTGTGCCAAGGAGTGACACCTCTCCTTCCTCATTAAAGGTTGGATAGTTTCTCTGAGTCCCAAGAAGAACTTGTGGACCTAGAGAAACTCTAGGATAGAGTTAGGTACTTTGAGAAGTACCTCTCTATAATTATTTGAGTACTCTTGAATAGTTTGGTTTTTTTGACTAATGAAAAACCAAGTGTCTAGCCCTCTACACCTCTTGTCAGGCTGTACAAAGTTATTGTAGAATAAGACTTTAAATTGCTCCCAAGTCACGGGCTCTTCCTTGTGTTGATCTATCTTACACCACCATCTATGGGCAACGTCCATGAGATTATATGTGGCATGTTCAATTTCATGTTTATCATCCATGATATGACATAAATGGAAGCATTGCTCCCACTTTTTGAGCCATTGCTCAACAACACCAACAATCCTAGCACTAATCAATCCATGATATCTAGGTGGCTTAAGGTCCTTAACCTGCCATCGAGCCTCTCTAACTAGTATGCTCTCTCTAGAAATCTCTTGAGTTTGATGCTTGTCTGGAGCATCTAACTCCATCCCTCGCAAATGAGTCTCAGGCATCACTTCCTCTTTCTTGGAGCCATGCATATTGCTTCAAGATATCATGAAGTGCGCTCTTAAGTGTGCTATCCTAGCACTCATGGTCTCTATAGGGTCTGAGGTGTGCTCATCCATGAGTGTATTAGTCCGCATTGGTGAACAGGATCCTAATTCCATATTAGGATAAAGTGAAAGTCTCTTTTTATGAGTTTATGGTTTTTTTTAAGGTTTGTGTGCTTTATGTACACCTAAGATAATAAAGTGGTGGCGAAAATGAACTAATCACAATGCTTTGCATAAAGAAATGATAGAAAAAGAAACTTTTAGTATGTTTTGCTTACACTACATGCACTTTCCAAAACAAATGATGCCAAGAGGCACAATATATATACAATGAACCCAAAGGGCACTACATGCCCTTGTAGAAAACCTCGTGCTCGTGCCACAGTATAATCAATAAGAACACTCAGAGTTCTTATAGCTTCTTGGTTGTACCCGCAATATCGAGAAGTAACATACTACTTTCATGCAAAATACAGAGCTGAACAAGATTCTAATGAATCATATACTACATATTCTGTGCATTATGCTTGATCTATGTGCACAACAATGCACAAAAAGAGCAAGAATGCATATAAATTGACAAGGAAACTTATCTTGAAGTTGAAAACTTTGATGTGAAGGTGTATGCAAGTGCTAGAGATGATCAACACACGCTCATCTTGACTCTCCAAGAGTACCTTGATGGTTATTGCATAAAAAAGGTGCTTGAATGGGGGTCTTCCTTGTTGAATAGCCAAATTTTGAGCTCTATATAGGTCTGGAGATATCCTCAAATGACACAATGGATAGATCTCTTAGCAGGGAATCCATAGAAAGTCTAAATTACTCAATTTGAACACCAGATGAGTGAGATATGTGCATTTGAGTGAAGAAAGTTAGTCATCTTATGCTCTACTAGAGAGGGTTGGTTATGTAAGTAGAGGAAAAACTCGAATTCCTTGCTCCTATAGAGATATCTTTAGCATGTATGCACACAAAAACTTCCTCTATCCCACATGTGGAGTTTCGAGCACCCAAAGTGGGTATAAATAAAGATTCTTCTTACACTTTCCCTCAAAATAATGAGAATAGGAAATTGATGAGCTTATCTCTTGTCCTTGCTCATTCAGAAGTGTCTATGAGTGGCCATTCAAGCCTATTATGATTGTTGGCATGTTATTTGGTGAGTGCCATTGGCATAGCAAATCTCCTTGAGAAACTCATAAACTCTTTGATGGCGGCTAAACAACCCCTTGTTTTTTGAATAACTTCTTAGATGGAAGCTCTCTTGGTAGCGACAACCTCTCACAAAGACGATGATGAAGAATTGACATGTTCTCCGAGGCCGTCGCAAGACTCACATGTGAAGTTCCAAAAACTTTTCCAAAATCTATGCTCTAGATACCAAATGATAGAGTTTACGCTTGAAAATAAGACCAAGACTTGTGAATGAGGTATGCGACACTCTCCTCCTGTCTAATATATCCTCTTGCATCCAAAATAGTAATGCTTTGGAATGGTCTAATGCCACCATGTGGCCATCATGCAACACTCATCCCCATTACCATTGAATACCTTAGGATATTCCTTGAGCTTGGGACCTTGGCTATGGTTGGCCCTTGTCCCACACACATGCAATGTCCTTGTAGACCAATGTCTGACATCTAGGTTGCTTGCATGGTGGTTTTTGTGACTTGAAAGCATGTCACCTTGAGTGCTTGTAAATTTCATTTGTTATTAGACTACATAAATCGATGTTAAAAAGGTCCATCTTTACCTTCAAATTATATTCAAAGAAGGAAGGTACAAGATAGTTTGTGAGAAAGGCAAAGGAGCTCCATGAACCTCTCATCCCCTTCATGAGCATTCCATCTTCCCCCCTTTCGATATGACTCTTCCTAGATACACAAGTTTATAGCAAAGGAACACTTAATTTTCTTTCCATACAATTTGTGTTCTCAAAGAATTTGCAAAGTCTTCTTCAGATGTACTACATTCTCAGGATCATCTTTAGAGTATACAAATATATAATCAAAAAATACTATGAGGAATTCATCTAGGTAATCATGAAAAACATTTTTCATCAAGCACATAAATGTGGCAAGAGCATTTGTTAATTCAAAAGGTAAAAGTGTAAACTCGTAGTGACCATATCTAGTTTGAAAAGATGTCTGGAGTATATCCTCTGTTTTGATCCTGATTTGGTGATATCCGAATCTCAAGTCAATCTTAGTGAATACACTTGCTCCACTTAATTGACCTAATAAGTCATCTATGTGAGGGAGTGGATACTTATTTTAAATATTCTTTTATTCAAGCCCCTATAGTCAATGGATAATCTATAAGAGCCATCTTTCTTCTTTTGAAATAAAATAGGTGCACCCCAAGGTGAAACACTCGGTCTTATCAAGCCTTTCTTCAAAAGATAATCTAATTGAATCTTAAGCTCCTTTAATTCATATATGTTAAATCTATAGGGTGCTGTAGAATATGGTTCACTCCTCAGATACAGTTCAATGCATGGTCAATCTGCCTAGGTGGAGGTATACGAGGCAAGTCTTCTAGAAATACATCTGCATATTCTCTCAAAAGATCTTGTACATAATTTGGAAGAGTTTCATCATTATCTTCCTCATGCATATTGTTCACATACACTACAAATGTTCTACAACCATCATGTATTCCTCTAATTATCTGCATAGTAGAAATAGGAATAAGTTTAGGATTATATGCATCACCTAGAATGTGGATGGATTCATCATCTAGTCTTAAAGTGATTGTTCTTTTTTCACAATCAATTGTTGCATAAAATTTCCAAAAAAAGACTTATAAAAAAAAGTAAATCCAAGGTTTTCAATGTATCCTTTCATATAGTGTAGTCGTCCATTGGCCATCTCTATAGGTCTTGTGATCTGCATATTTATGGGTATCCCTAAATTCTGTACCAAATTGAAAGATAGAAAACAATGTGTACTACCTGAATCGATTAGAAACCTGATTTTATGCATAGAAATCATTCCCAAATTTGTAATTATAGAAGCCTTTTGGAAATAACTAGCCACCATGCAATGTAAAGTAGAGTTAGGGAACTTATCTCCATCATCTAACTTCTCAATTGTTATACATTCCTCGATGATATTTATCACCTTCAATTGTGTAGGCCAAAAGATTGCCTTGTTTGGGCACTTGTATGTCTGAGGCCCTTGCTCCTCAATATGAAAACACAGACCAAGACTTTTTGCCCACTCAATAAAATCAAGATCTTGTTGCCAATGGATGGGTTGATGCCTCCTTTGATTTTCCACTTGCCAAGATTCTTACCTAGGTTATTAGAAGATGGAGTCTTCTTTGAATCTTTCATGTTCACTATAACATGTCTTTGTGGCCTATGTCCCATCGCAATGAATCTGGTTCTATTTTCCTTTTGCAAATTGAACTTCTCCATCGTCTCAAAATTCTCGACCATCACAACAACATCCAAAAAAATGACACGTCCAGATCCCTTGACTTGATAAACCCTATATACAAATTTAGGGTTAGATTTTGGTACTCCATACATATTTGGAGACAACATGAGCTCTTTGCATTTACCTACTAATCCTATCTGTCATGCCATGACTAAGCATATAGAAGTCCATTATCACTTTGTTAGAGAGAAAATAGCAATAAAAGGAATACAATTGTCTTATGTGTCAACTCAGATGCAATGTGCAGATATGATGACCAAAGCACTTGATGGAAGCAAACTCAACAGGTTCAAATAAATTATTGGAATGCAAGAGATACCTATGGATTGAAGACTCAAGCATCATAGGCTTGAGGGGGAGCTGTTGGTACATTTGGCAATCCTTGATGCTTGACCAAAAGATCAAAGGTTTACTTCATAGCTTGAGCATGAACATTCATAAATCATATGTGAACACCTCTTGTAAATGTCTTGAGTTTAACTCAAGATAAATATAAAAGGCAAAGCTTGAGAGAATATCGTAGCTTTACGAGTTGTAATTCACAACAACCAAGTGGTTGGAATCAAATTGATTAGAAGCCTAAAAGATAGGATCACTTTTAGGTGGCAGATTCAAAAAATTCAAATTTGAACTCATCTATAAAAGCCAATGACTTTTAGTCGTGAAAATGAGAGTAGAAGAAGGACACATTGAGCTTCAAGGTTGTGGGCACACTTAGTCCACACATGTATGAGTAAGCCTACAACATCTTCTTTGTATCATACATTCAATATATTATACATTTGTTTTAGACTATGCAACTATGTCATGTTCACTATTACCTGCTGCTAGACTCTCAATTTCAGTGAGTTTGTTTTAAGGAGTTCTCTACGTATGCTTATTCTTTTGTTGTGATTCAACTTGGTACATGTATCTTTAGACCTTCTTGTTCTATGTTATTAATTTTCATGTCATTTGGTTCAGATATCTGCGAGATATGTTCATTACAATCTACCTATGTCTAATGTCTATCATCCTCCTAAAATGTCAGGATTACACCCCTAACTTCTTAAGATTGTTTGTCAACATATACTCATCCTAAATTAGTGAAATAACTTCCTATAGCAAGCTTAGGGGTTCAATTAGATATGGCTAAAAGCTCTTGGGTCAATTATAATCAGTGAGTGAGCACTAAATGAAACACTGAGAAGGTTACACTCCAGAAATAGCAAGTCTCTTCAACTTTTCAAACTTGGAGGTAGTCTATTTTAATGCAACTATTTGAAGGTGGTGCTCCAAAGCACATTATGGGTCCAAATGCATATTTGGGAAGCTAAAGGTTTCTACTAAGGTAATTCGAAGTAACATTGGTAGGTGTATGTAATAAAGTGATTGAACCACACCCTTGACAGATAGGAGATGGTTGAACTACACCCTAAGAGAGAGGATTAGGAAGTAATCCTCAACCATGGCTTTTGGGGCAAGTGGTTAGCCCATCACATTCCTAACCAAGAGGTTGTGAGTTCAATTCCTTACATTGGTATCAGAGCCTAGGAAGTAGACTTGGGCAAGGTGGAATGATCCAATGGCCTCTAAAAAAGGCGCTTGGGCATCCTCTATGTGAAAGGGTAGGAATTGTGGAAGGCGCGCGCGTTAGTTTCAAGGATGGACCTTACAATGATTGGGGTGTATCTCTCAATCCGTAGGTCGGATTGAGGCATGTAATATACCGTTGGAAAGCTCTCGGAACAAACTTTCCAATGAGCTAGCTTGGAAGTGTGAATTCCTTAGGAATCCTTGGGTGGCACTTGATTGAGTGTTCAAGATACCAAGCATGGGTGAGAACAAGGTTCAAGACTGAGGTTGAGAGCAAGGGTTCAAGAGACCAAGGTTGCGAACAAGGTTCAAGAAACTGTGCAAGGTTGAGAGACATCAAGTCAAGGGCACCTAGGGAGTTCAAGGGACTGATCACCGAGGCTAGAGGGATACAAGAGTAGATCATTGAGGACAATGATCGACCAAGGGGGGAAGAATGTAATAAAGTGATTGAACCACACCCTTGACAGATAGGAGATGGTTGAACTACACCCTAAGAGAGAGGATTAGGAAGTAATCCTCAACCATGGCTTTTGGGGCAAGTGGTTAGCCCATCACATTCCTAACCAAGAGGTTGTGAGTTCAATTCCTTACAGTGTAGAGCAGGGTTTGTGCAGCACGAGCTCATTTTTGGAGTATATCCCACCATCTCCTCATAGATATCAGTTGTTCATCCACCCCACCACCCCAAGCTGATTTCAATCCCAATTGCAATCATAATCGCAATCTCAATCAACCCCAATCTCAATCACAGTCCACAGAAGAAGAAAACAATCACTATCAATGCACGACCATAATCTCTCCCTAGCTCTCAGTTCTCGTCTTTGTATCCACCTTTTCCGCCACTATATGACCAATCATGCCTTCATAGAAATGCAAGCCTAGAATATGCATGCTCCAAGATAGCATCTTTCTGTATGTCTGATGCAAGACTTCCAGATTGCCCATGTGTCTACTTTTCATGTCCACCTCAAGAATCATACCTACAAAAATAGAGGCAATCCCTACACACATTCACACATGTCAATCATCCAAAATAACCCGGATGTGCCTTTTCTAAATCTATGAACATGAATAAGATGAATCAAAGCATCTTTTTTTTTAAGTACCTAAAAATAGCACTTTTCCAAGCACTATAGCTAAAAAAGAGTGAGGAATTAGCTTAAGCTTGTGATAGACAAAAATATTTAGTTCTTTGATCCATATAATAGTGTTAGAGATGCCTGAGCCTTGCAAAATTGGAAACTCTAGAGAGAGATGAAAAAACATGAAAAATCTCTTCATTAACCTATCTTCATGCAATCAAATGAGACATAAAACACAAAAACTACAAAAATTTCAATCAGGTAAAGTTTTTCTACTAAGACTACTCTACCTTTCTTTCACGCAACACTCTTTCTAATTCCTTCATCTTCATGCTCAAATTTAACACACAAATTTCATGCGACAACTTTCTAGAGAGAGAATGTAAAAACTTATTGCTACAAAATTTTGGAGACATGATCAGAATATCCTAAACATACAAATTTAGTATTACCTATACACTTTTGTTTTTGGAAATTAATATGGTATCTTAGAGTATCACATGGATAATTAAGCATTTCTCTCACGTGTAGCCCAAGGTGGAACTTAGAGAAGCTTCTCTCAAGACTTATGTCTCCAAGCCTTGGGATATATTAGTGGTTTGAAGGTAGAAACCCTTCAAATGGGAGTGCAAATAATCAAAAGAACTCAAGGGTTTAAGGCATACATGTGGAGATACTCTACAAGGGTTTTCCAATAAGCTCCAAGGGTTTTTCAAGGGAGTTAATACCCTTAAATCTATGACTTTTATCGTTTGGACCTATAATTGTGTAGTAATATATTTATAGATAAATCCTTAGATTGCCTAGGGAGAAGGATAGAGAGTTGTAATAGGGAGGCCTCATTTAGATATAAGGAGATCTTGGTAATACAAGACAAGTGACTCAAATTCATATAGACCAGGATAAAGTGAAAACAATAGTTGATTAGCCAATTCCTAAAATTGTAAGGGATGTAAGAAGTTTTCTAGGATTGGTGCAATATGAAAGAGCACATATTAAGGATTTCTCTAAGATAGTTAATCCCCTCATATATTTGAATATAAAGGATGTAGGATTTGTGTGGAGTGACATCTGTCAAAGATCATTTGAATCATTGAAACAAAAAGTCATTGAAAATTGTGTTTTGAAAATACCAAAAATGGGAAAGCCTTTTGTGGTTGCATGTGATGCAAGTGGTAGCCATATAGGATGTGTTCTTTCACAATATGGTAGGGTGCTTGCATATGAGTCCAAAAAATTAAGAAAACATGAATTTAATTATCCTACTCATGATCTAGAGATGCTTGTTGTTGTACATGCATTGAGGCACTAGAGACATCTATCATTAGGGGTTAGGTTTGAATTGAAAACATATCATTAGAGTCTAAAATATATTTTCACACAACCAACCTATTTTGAATTTTTTGCATGCAGATAGGGGATCCATGTATCAGGACAAATTTCATTTGCAGAATGGATCTTTGTATTGTAACGATCGATTATGCATATCTTTTGAGTCTCCATTAAAAGTTAGAATATTGCATGATTGTCATGATGCACCTTTTTCTACATTTCCAGGTTGTTCAAGGACCTATGTTAAAATGAAATGTTCTTACTTCTCACCATGTATGAAGCGGGATATTAGAAAATATGTTAGTGAACATTTAAAGTTCCGATAGGTGAAATCTAAGTTTAAGAGAATGGTTGGAACCTTTGGATGTGCCAAATCAAAAGTGGGAGTCTATCTTTATGGACGTTATCACTAAATTGCCTATGACAAAAAATAAATATGATACCATATTTGCGGTAGTTGATCGACTTACCAGATGGCACATTTCTTTCCTATGAAAAAGATTGATGCTACCTTGGATGTTGCAAGACTATTTGTAAAAGATATTTTATGATTGCATGGAATGCATAAAAGCATAATTAATGATAAAGACTCTAGATTCACATCAAACTTTTGGAAAGAACCATTTGTTGTGTATGTATGTGAATGAAAAGTAGGATAATTGGAGTGAATATTTGCCCTTACTTGAGCTTGCATACAATAGTGCAAGGCATGCATCTATAAAAATGACTATGTTTGAGGCTATGTATGGTTATAATTGTTTGAATTCACCTTCATTTTGGGTTTTTCAAATAAAGTAGAAGTATCTAAAGAAATGCTTGAGAAGATGGATGAATAACTTGGAAATATTAAGAAACATATAAAAGAAGCTCGAAAAAAATAAAAGAAATTCTACGATTTGAAGAGAAGACCACTTGAATTTCAAATAGATGACATGGTATTATTAAAGTCAATCCTCATCAATCTAACTTGTTGCTAGGGAAAGATCATAGACTTTCTCCTCAATATGCAGGTCCTTTTCAAGTTTTGAAAAAGACTAGACCTCTTACCTATTCGTTGGAATTCCCTGAACATTTAAATCTCCATGTGCTATTTTATGTTAGCTTACTTTAATGATATGTACCTAATGTTGCTCATGTTTTGCAGGACAACTATAAGCTAGAAAATGATGGCTCTTTTGAGCTTCGACTTGAAATAGTATTAGATAGGAGGGAAATATTACTTAGAAATAGATCGATAATAGAGATTTTGGTGAAATGTCACACATATCCAGTAGAAGATTCAATTTGGCTGAAGTAAAATGATTTTTTGGCACAATATCCTTCTTTCTAACTCTAAGGACTATTGGAGTTAGACATCTGTGGAAGCACGTGAACAACATGAGGAAGAAGAAGAAGCTTGGAGCACAACACACAATATTGAGAATGTATTACCACTAGAATGTACAAGGATAAGTGAACCATTAGGGCAGTAGGTGTATATACAAACCTGGTGAAATAAAAACCTCCTAAAGAGAGAAAAAAGTGCCCCAGTGGTCCTAGTGTGTTCACACACATCACTACCTAAATATATCAAAAAATTGCCCCTAGGGGTGATAATGTGAACAAGGAGCTTGCATTCATGTATAAGGAAGTGCCAAGCTATGTGGAATCAATCCACAAAAGGAAGTAATCCCAAAGCTTTGCAAAAATCTTCAAACTTCTCCCTAGGCAGAGCCTTAATGAAAAGGTCTGCAATGTTCTCCTACATGGGCACATATGCCAATCTGATCTCTCCAGTAGAGAACCTCTCCCTAACATAATGATAATGCACCTCAATGTTCTTAGTGCGAGCAAGGAACACAAGGTTCCTTGCAACTCCCAATGTGCTCTGATTGTCAGTGAAGATGGTGGTGGCAAAAGATTGACCAGCACCCAAATCAACCATAAGGTGTCTGAGCCACACACACTCAATAGTCGCTATGAAAGCTGCCCTATACTCAGTCTCACAACTGGAAGTGGCCACATTAGGCTGCTTCGTGCTCAACCAACATATACATGAGCTACCAAGCATGAAGCAAAAGCCACTAGTGGGCACACGAGTGCGATAGCAATCAGCCCAGTCACAATAAAAAAAGGCATGTAAATCTAGTGGTAGTGATCCCCCTTGGGATAAAATAATACAAATATCGGGGTACCAATCAAGTAGTGAAAGATGCGCTTAACCGCCTACCAATGCTTGACACCCAAGCAATGAATAAACCTGCACATCTGTGAGATAGCAAACTGAATATTTGGCAGAGTAATGCATAAGTAAATCAAGCATCCAATAGCCTACTGATAGAGAACAACATCAAATGCATCTCTATCATTAGGAAGACTCAATCGTAAATGTATCTCCATAGAAGTGGCAATAGGTTTTCAATCTTCAAGGCCAAAATGCAATAATGTGTCAATATATTTCGTTTGACACAAAGCTATTCTGTTGGTGCATAGAAACCAAGCCTACGTACTTAGTTGATTAGCATATCTCTTATGGAACCTTATATGATCAACCCCTTGTAAAAATCATTTACATTTATCCTTGTAAAAGTGTCCTACAACCATGAGGAAGTTAGGAAGCATCAAATCTTGTAATTGATTGATGCGAGAATATATCCTATAGTTTAGGATTCACTTTTTTAGGTGAATCTTTGAATTTGAATTTGAATTCAAAAGGTTGGTTCTAAACTCAACCATAAAAAGAGGATCAAAAGACCTACGTGTATCTCAACTCTATGAGATCATTTTGATAGGGATACATTGTGAATTGCGAGCTCACTTCATAGCTCATTCACCTCCCACATATTGAGCAATTGATTATTGCCAATGACATTGTATTTGTACATGATTTAATACATATATCTTCACTTCACTTCTCTGCCATGACTACATCAGAACATTGATCTTCTTAGAGCTTGTTCTCAGTGTATGATTGATCATTTGTCATAATTTAAAGCATGATAGATTCAACATACTGTCTAGTATATAATTACAAAATGTCATTATCATTGTTCTTTGAATCATGAGATATTAACATATCTTTACTCTTTGGTCCGTTGACTGTCGATGCACCTCAAAAATGTCGATCATGTCCTATGATTTGCTAGACATCATACTCAGCGTGTGGCTTATCATTTTTGATGAAATCACTCATGATTGGTAGCTGTCTAAGCTAATTAGATATCCTCCAAAGGAATTAGGCTAATTGCTAATGTGCTCAGATAACTGTTCAAAACACTGAAGAGGTGTAGAGACAAGAACAACAAGTTTTTGATCTTGGATTAATTTCCTACCTATTTGTTCTAATCTGTTGATTAGTGGATCATGTTCCAAATATCATATGAGATTTTTTATGATCATTATCTATCTAAAGAGGCCCACTACACTCTCGAGCAACTATTCTTGGCAGGTGTGAAGCAGGATCAAGCAACACCACTTCATCTTTGAAGACTATCCACCATCTCCTCCAATAGTGGTATCAGAGCAACAACAAACAAGATGGGAGATGGATTTCCATCCTTCATTGAAAAATTGGATAGAAACAACTACTCAGCATGATCACTAAGGATGCAAGCCTACCTTCAAGGGAGAAGTCTATATGGATACATCTCAGGAGATGAAGAGATGCCAACATTCAAAAGCAAGCATCAACCCACAAGGGAAGAACGAGAAAGGTTGATCACCTGGTGTGCAAAGGATGCTCTTGCTAGGTCTTATCTACTAAACTCGATATCTGATTTCTTATTGCCTCATATTAGGAATTGCAAGACCTCCCAAGATACCTTGGAAGTACTATCATCATATTTCTCATCAAATACAAGAGCTAGGAAGAATCACCTATGGATGGAGTTCACAACCCTAAAGAAGCAACCAAAACAAAGTGTGACTGATTATGTATCAAGATGAAGGATGTGGCTAACCAGCTTCAAGCTTTGGAGAGGAGATATAAGAAGAATACATAGTAAGGCAAATCATTAATGGTATCAAAACTGATGATAAGCGGGAGTCCTTTACCACAACAATGGACCTTTATATGGATATGCAAATACCTGACCTCAATACCTTGATGGGGCAACTCTTCACCCATGAGATAAAACTCAACAAGAATGGTGACAAATCTAGAAGTACCACACCACATAAGAATGCTTCAAGAACACAAGAAATCAAAGGGGAAAAGGCTTCCATAGAGGTAGCTATGGACAATCCACAGGAAGGTACAACAATGGAGGAAGCAACTACAATCATAACTACAATCAAGGCTACAACAACAACAATTATCAAGGAGGTTTCAGAGGAAGAAGAGATTACAACAACTACACAAAAGACTAAGAGGATTCTCTACTCATCATTAACATCACATCCAAGCAAGGTAAAGATGATGAACATCTTTTTTATATTGATTCGGGTTGTTCCAATCATGTCGCTAGAAATGTAGCATTGTTATCTGATCTTGAAGAACCCAAAGGATAGCATAAAGTATAGATAGGTGATGACACTAAACACTAAGTCAACACTAAACACTAAACACTCAAGCAAATTGGAAATGTCAAGACCTCTGATGGTAACATGAACCTCTTAAGTAAGGTTTTGTATGTGCCAACTATAACCAAAAACCTAATTAGTGTTGGATAGATTATTGAGAAAGGCTTACAGGTCAAATTCACAAGGCATGGAGCATATGTGGAAGATCCTCAACAAGGCTTCAAAAGAATTGCTAAAGGTTAGACATCAGGTAAATTATTTACAGAAACCAGAAACATAGGACTCTTCAACTATAAAGATCAAACCCTATCTGAGCTAGAGGTATGGCACAAAAGGCTAGGACACATAGGAGAAAAAACACTTAAGCAAATATGTAAGGATCAGAGTGTGCTTGGCATCCCCAATGTGTTCAAGCAACACATGATATACAAATGTGGAGCATGTCAATTTGGTAAAGCTCACAAGCAACCATTCAACACAAAGGTGTACATGTATGAAGACTACTTGGAGCTTGTGCATACTGATGTGTGGGTCCTAGCAAAGATCCATCAATCTCAGGTTCAAGGTACTATGTTTCATTTATACATGATTACCGTAGATGGAAAATCCTTTACTTCATGAAGCATAATGATGAAGTATTTACATGTTTCAAATAATATTTGGCATTAGTTGAGAACCAAACAGGTAGAAGCTTGAAGAGGATCATAACTGATGGAGGTGGTGAGTACTTTTCACATGAATTTGATTCATTCTTATAGGACAAAGGCATGAAGAGGGAAGTAACAACAAGGTATACTCCTAAATTAAATGGACTAGCAGAGAGAAGGAATAGGTTGATAGTTGAAGCTGCAAGGTCAATGTTGAATGAGAAGAGACTACCTAATTACCTATGGGCAGAGGCTAAGATCACGTACCATTTTTGATGATGGCATCATATTCAGATTGCATAGTATCCATCCAATTTTCAGAATTTTGTGCTTCATGAAACAAAACATGCTCATTCTCATCATAGAGACTGGAGGCTGCCATAGCATAGCAATCTGATGCAAAAGAAGCAATATGAGAGCCAAAACAAGTACTATATGATAGAGGTCCATCTAATTTGCTATCAAGCAAAGTTTACACAAGCCATTTTGTCATAGTTTTTTCCTCATCAATATCTCCTCTCTCATTAACATGTGCATCATGTAAACCTACATCCAAAATAGAATGATCTGCATCATCACATGAAACCTATAAAGGTTGAGAGGGTGCCTCAATAGGACCAACACTAGACTGTCCACCTATAAAAAGAGGCAACAAAGTGTCATAACATGTCTTTGGAGCTAAAAACTGTCTCCTTAGTACATGAAAGTAGTGGCTGAATAGCATCTTCCACAAAAATTGATGCCTCCTTATGTGGAAGATAAGTGCATCCTTTTGTCTTGCAGTTGGCATCGATAGAGGTGGAACGAGTGCATGCCCCGACAGAAGCGGCACACGAGTCAAGCATCATGA
>CM035409.1:31699557-31859557 GCA_020310875.1 Ceratopteris richardii | reverse complement strand
TGGAGTCTGTGTAATAGGCATACTGTCTGGAATAGTGCCTCAACTAGCATCGGTGGTGCAGCGAGCTCTGCTCTAATGATATCATGTGGTACTGAAGGCTTGCTCCGGATAAGTCTGGAAATCATGAGGATCTGTGGCCTCTCTAATGCTGTCCATACTGATGTGGCTAATCCTGGTCCCCATATGGCTTTACATACATGAGCGCTGGTGTAACCAAAGTGTCGAAGAGCCACCCTTTTGTGCGGGGCTCCTGAAAATATGCCTTGTGGCACTGTCTCTCCATCAAGGCAAGTGCTGCGTACCCACGTGTGATGCGGTCACGTGCTGCCTGAGACATAGAGAAGACCCCTGATGCTGCTGTAAATGTCACTCCCAAGTAAACATATGATCCGACCACCTCAATGGGTCCACCTGTTGCCGTGAACAAACTATACCTGCGTACCTATGCTGATGTATGAAAGATCATGACCTTGGTTTTACCACGGTTCACAGATAACCCTCTATGTGTGCAAAAGTCATCTAGGCCATGTAGATGATGTTGTAGACCTTCTGCAGACTCTAAAACCAGTACAATATCATCAACATATAAAAGAATATGGACAGTGGACCCGCATACCTCAATGCCATCACCCCCCTGCTGCTATATGTAGTCTACTATCTCATCAATGTAGAGACCAAAGAGGGTGGGTGAAAGAGGGCATCCTTGCTTCACCCCAATAGTGCTAGCAAGTGGATGAGATAAGCCCCTCGGACATCTGACTCTGCCAGATACTCTCTCGTATAAGGCATAGATCCCCCATATCATCTCCTCTAGGGCTCCGATATCAAGTAGTCATCTGAAGAGTCGTCCCCTGGGAACGGTGTCAAATGCTTTGCGGAAGTCCACAAAGCAGCAATATAATCTCCTCTTCCTCACCCTTGCCTGGTCGATCAGGCATCTCAGAGTGAAGATGTGGTCAATGTTAGAGTAATCTCGTCTGAAGCCTGCCTGTACTGGATCCCTGATACCCTTCCTCTCAGCGAGAGTACTCAACTCTGTCTCCAGTACTGCCCCATATAACTTGGCCAATATAGGGCCAATCATGATAATCCGGTATGTAGCTGGATCCATAGTATCTCCTGACTTATGAATGGGCACTATGGTGTGCTTAGTCCATGAGTCAGGGAACCCTTCAACCAGTGCACGGTTGAAGAGATGGGCAATGAGCGGTGCAAGGGTCGTGCCTCCGTAGATGAGGTGCTCAGCCTGTAAACCGAAAATGTCATGGGCCCTGCCATGCTGTAGACGGGCAATAGCGCGTCCCACCAAAGTGGGTGTGAAGAAGTCAGATGTAGTAGGACGTGAGCTCTGTGGTCTGGGAATGGGGGGCTGGTCTGGGATCGCGTATAGGCTCTATGCATAGCTATGCCAAGTGCTCGGGTCTCAGATGGGTGTCTGCTGTCTCCTCTCTCTCAAATGTCGCCATGCCACTGCACTGTCTCAACTCATGAGTAAATGACAAATATCCCAGTACTGTCTCTCTTCCCAATCACGCCGTTTGTGGCGAGTAAGGCTCTGCATGCGACGTTGTGCCTGTGTGTGTTATATCCCCTCTATGCTCTAAAATGCGTAGGTGCTTCCGTAGCTCGCGATAATCTCCATCATACCAGCGGTTCTGAGGCATGAAACCTCTACGTGGAGGGTGTATATGTGTGCGGTGTGGGAAACTGCAGAGAGCTGAGTCGTGTAGGATGGTGGTGAACTGTGATGTAAGTGTGTCCAAGGGTGAGAGTGGATCGAGGGAGAGTAGGCAGGTGTGTAAATGGTGTGCATAAACGTGTGAGAGCTCATGTGTGAAGTGTATCGTGATGTGTGTCTCAGTGGGTGAGGGAGGGTCTAATGGAATAGAAGATGAGAGTGTGAATGTGATAAATATATGGTCAACACCAAGTGGGCATCGTCCAATAGTAAGTGAGGTGATGAGTGAAGCTCCAGACGTAGTACCCAAAATGTAGTCGATTGTGCTCTCACCTCCCTCGTGAGGGAAGCAAGTAAGTCCGCCCGAACCTGGCCAACGATGCATCCCGTTATATAGAACGAGCTGATATCGGCTGCCTAGCTCAAGCAGATGTCTGCCATACCCTGTGGTGTCTTGACCCATATCCGATGATACTCTACTGGTACTCATCTCCTCTAGGTCTCTGGTCCTCATGAGATGTGGGTGATCCATATCGTATGCATCGCACTGATGTGACTGAGTGCGTCCATTGAAGTCCCCCATAAGGAAGACTTCCCCTAGTGTGCTATAATGTAGTATGTCATCTGAAAGTGCTGTGTATGGTGAGTCTTTGTCTCGGATCGGTCCCCCAAGATCCTGTACTGTGTATCGAGATCCGCCTGGAGGGAAGTAGCATATAGCAATGTAAATCCAACTCCCCTGTGCTATCTCCATGCAAACCCACATGAATCGTGCCTCCTCATCTCTTCCTATAATATGGATCCGGCTCTGTATCTCCTGTCTAAATACGATGGCCACCCCTCCCGACCCTCGTGCTGTACTCTGTCTCGTGGTGGTCCTAAATGCAGATTCCCAATGAAAACCTGCAATGCTAGGTAGACCTCTCTCTGGGCTCTCGTGGGTCTCTGTGATGCAAGCAAATTCATGAGTGTCTAGGATCTCTTCCAATCAGCTTGGCGATGTCCAAAGTGCTCCATTGTAGTTCCAGACTGCTCTCTGAGTGGTGACTCCTGATAACCCTCGTCCATATATAAAGCTCCTCCAGGTAGTCCGCATAGTACTGGTCGTCGTCGGAAGAAGGCGATACGTGTATCCTCAGAGCTCATACGAAGGATGAGTGCTCGTGGTCGGGACGTGTCTTTACCAACCCTCCATGTCTCTATGAAAGGCATGCTCTCGTACCCCAAGCATCGACGGATGTCAGTGGCATCTGCATCCGGTGATGTGCCTTCTGAGAGCCCTGTAATCCGTACATGCAATCGGTGTGTGTGTCAAATTTTTTCTTCCTCGAGTGTGTCCTGGACTCTAGAGAGCTCTTCTTTCCGTGCCTCTTCACTAACTTCTTTCTTGACCCTCTTGTGAACTACTTCTACCCATGTCTCTCGAGTGGACTCCACTTTTGATCTGATTTCCTTTTTGAGCTCTTCCTTGAGTTCTTCCACTTGAGAGATCTCTCCTTCCTCTTTAACCCTAGAGATCTTCATGTGAACAATCTCTTCTTGAAGGCGGTGGATTTCAGCCTTCAATTCGTCCCTCTCCTCTTTGATGTCTTTGATTTGATCTTCAAAAGCTTTAATCTTCTCAAAAGCTCTTCTCATTTCTTGATTTAGTGCTTTGTCTGCCTCCTTTTTAACATCTTTGATAGCTTTACTGATCATCTCTTCCACCTCTTTTTTCTCTAACCATGCCATTCTCCTGAGAGAGAGAGAGAGGGGGGTAGAGAGAGAGATGGAGAGGGAGAGAGACTCTTTGTCTCTCTCACCCGTACTCTCTATCTCTCTCCCTTTTTATCTGTCTTTCTCTCACTCTCTCTCTCTCTTTCTCCTTCCCTCCCTCTCTCTCTATCCCTCCCTCTGCCTCTCTCTCTACCTCTCCCTCTCCCTCTCCCTCTTTCTCTCTCTCTCTCTCTCTCTCTCTCTCTCTCTCTCCCTCTCTCTCTGTGTCTCTCTCTATCTCTTTCTCTCTGTGTCTCTCTCTCCCCTCTCTCTCTCTCTCCCTCTCTCCCCATCTCTCTCTCTCTCTCTCTCTCTCTCTCTCTCTCTCTCTCTCTCTCTCTCTCTCTCTCTCTCTCTCTCTCTCTCTCTCTCTAGATTCAACAACGCACACAACGCAGACAGGCGGACGCAGGCAAGCCGGCAGCAGCACTCATATACAAAAAAACCGTCGAACGGGTTTCTTATGGACTGTAGGGCTGAAAAAAATCGATAACATGTACCCGTAGGTGGTTTCTTTATATGGATTAAATCATAATAAGGTAAATCTAAGACTATTCTCTTTTAAAGCTCAATGAAATTTAGCTTTCAAGCATATAGAAGGACACTACATGGATGAGAAGCCCATTATGTATGTAGTGTAAAAACTACTTTATAAAACAAATAATTTAAGATATATTGTTCTTGAGCACTTGAATGGCAATGAAATCTAGGAGCTAGTGACTATGTGAAGCAGTGCCTCCATATTGAATTGTCCCTTGAATGCCGATTTGATCCAACAAGTTTCAAAGCTTAGAAACATCTTACTTGCCTTGTAAAATTTGGCTTTGCGAACTTACACTTCTTTCAACAAGAAGAATCCAAGCTCTATGGTTATTTAAGAATCCAAGTTCTATGGTTATTTAATCTCATTACATATGGTGATAGAAATAGATGGTAGTATTAGAAATTGACTAATGCCAAAAAGGCTCAGTATACTTGGTAGACCAATCTTTCTGATATATTAACGAGATGAGAAGACAACTCCTCAAGGGGGAGCTACAACAACCAATGATTATCACAAGGAATTCTAGAGAAGACAGATTGGATGCAGATTGTAGTGGTGGATGCTCAAGAGGATTGAGGAGACCACCTCCTTTCCTCAAGTTGGAAATAATGATGTCTTTCCATTGCCTACACCTTTTAAAAGTTTCCAAGTGCATGAATAACATGGTTGTGTGGAAAAATGCTTCAACCTTTTGCAAGTTTCCAAGTTTCCAAATGCAAGTTTCCAAGTGCACCTCAGATTAAGTATGAGACTTTTAGGTTGATATTGATTAGAATTTCTTTATATGGTTCCAACTATTGAAGATTATGGAAGCTTTAGCTCGCTTCCAAATGAGATGATTTGTATATGTTTCCCCTTCAAGAGTTCCAAATACACTCTTACTTTCTCATTTCCCATAGGAACTCTCTCTTATTCATTTACATTGAACAATAGTGTAAATTTTGGTTAAACGGTTAAAGTAATAAAGAGCAAAGAGAAAATATATGTGCACTTGTTTTCCAAGATATTCCAAAACATATTGAAAAACAAACTCTTGCGCTTGGGCTTGATGAGTTAGCACTCATATTAAGGCATCAAAATGGAGGTGCCCACTTTCTCCCCCTTTAGCTCATTTCAGGCTGGAAATTAGTTTAAGAATCTTGGAGAGGAATGAGTTTGATAATGAGATGCAATGAGCACTGAGCTCTCTTGATAGAATACATACACTAACTGCACTCTACATAGAGATGGTTGAAGCATTATTGTAAGTATGTATCCTCCTCCCACCACTCATATGGTTTCTTTGAAGAATAGAAACTTGTATTGTTATATATATTGTGGTTCTCTTACCCTCTACTATTACTATTGTGTATAAATTGTGCTATTAGGAGTTGCTCTACTACAGAATCCTATTCATGAGTGTTGATATATGATGATCTAATAGGCTGCTACTGAAGGAATGTTTTTTTGTGTGATGATACTATGCTATGTTGCTGCTATACATGGAGCTGAAATTGATACTCTTGATGAAGTTTCATTGGATTTGAAAGGCTGAAGTGTTGAACTACATGTGAAGGTCTCTATGTTGGTTTGAACAAATCTTTGAAGGGACACAACAAATCAAGATGTTGGTTGCTCATGAAGAGGGAAAGGTTTGATTGTTCATGTGTATACTTGGCTGATGTATATTGCATTAAAGTGTCAAAAATGGTGTTCTTTGAATGTATTCGAAGCTTGACTATGTAGAAATTTATCATGGTTTGAAAAGACATGCACGTCAAAAATGTAGAGATTGATTTGATAGTATAGATGACACATATATGTTGAGTTTGATGCATTGATATGTGCATGCTTGATGTATGAGATATTGAGAAGCTATAATTGATGCAACAACAGATATATGTAGAGATTTGTGAATTGATGAAGAGACACCTACTGTGGATTATGTTTCCAAGTCATATTGAGCAATGTATGTTAACATAATAATTGTAATGCTTTTCTTACTTCAACACATATTACAACCATAATATTATTCGTGAAAAAAATTATGATTGTGATTCAAATATCACTTTGCTCCAACAAGTCATTTTTTACATAACCATCCATATCATTGTCAAAAAACATATGAAGATCATGTTGTAAAGATAAATTAACATTGAATTTTTTTTATTGTAAAAGAGGAAGTTCGGCCAAAGCCTATTCTCCCTTGCTTGAATTATATTAAAGAAACAACAATTGCACAGTGAAAGGGCATAGTACCCTTTGGAGGTGCAATAGTGTTGATGGCTTGGAAACAACATGGAGCCTAAGCTTTAGGGGGGGGGGGGTACAAAAAGGGTTTATGATCTTTTTGTTGCCTTCATCTGCGGTCCACTTACCTTTAATCTTATTTTTTTCCATAATGAAAATGCTATGGTGTGTGAAGGAGGGGGACTTCTTACAATTAACATATTCATCTACCTAATCAACCAAGAGATTTAATGCTTGTTTCTAGTTGATTTGACTATGTAAGTTCAAAATCTTGGTAAGAGATTGTCAAACCGAGCGACTCTTACGACATGAAAAGATGAGGTGACCAATCCTCTCTACCCTCGAGGCAACGCTTGCATCACTAAGGAGCCCTGAAAATTTTATTAAGCTTTGACATAGGTCCACATTCCCTTGAGGAGAATTCACCACATCACCATTTACCTTTATTTTTGAATGAGAAGATGCCAAATGTCCACAAACTTAAATTTCCATCTGATACCTAACCAATTAAGACACCATCTCTTGTTAAGGGAGAAATGCAAGCCTAGGTGGTTCTTGAAGTACATCGGCTTATCTAATTTGCTACCACTGATCCATCTTAACTCTTCAATCTATCAGGCATCATACCGGATAAGAAGTCAAGTCTTAGATCTCTCCCACGATTTATGTCTTACCAAGCACTAATCTTATAGTCAACTCTCCTCTCTCAATCTATGTCCTCAAATCTAATGTAGTGTCTTCTTTGCTAATTCCAGAGATGTTTCCACATTTGAAAACCTTTCTACAAATTCTTTGCCCTTTGGAGGTTCTCCATGTCAACTTCTTTGATTCCCCTAATGGGAAACCAAATATGATCATTGTATCTAATTATGGATCCCACTTCCAATCTTTGTTAACTTTGATGTACAATTTCATCTTTTTCTAGATTTTCCATAAGGTAAGACATACTAAGTCTGAACCTCTAAGAATCACATGAAGTGAGGAGAATAGCAAAGTGATCACATCAAGTCCCTTCCATCTAGGAAGCCCCAAAACCATAATTTTTTTTCTAAAAGCAAATCAATTTAGCCCAAGTAGTTTGAAAATTGCACCAAAACTTTGATCATCCATTCGGTAGCCATCTTATTTGCCATCCCCCCATGTCACGAATGTCCAAGCCACTAGAATCTTTCTACTTAGCACAAATGGACCATTTGAGCTTAAGCACATTTCTCCTATAGGGGTCCCTAGTCCAAAGGAAATTTCAGCAAGTTTTTTCCAATTTAGTTAAATCTTTTTCTTTTGGTCTTCATCAAGCTAACAAGTAGATAACTGATGAACGAAGATAGGTGTTGATTACCATGGCATGCCCTATCAAGGTTGAGCTGCATGCCCTTCTAGTAAGCACATTTTTATCAAGCTTGACAGGCACCTTGTTTCACCTTTTGGTCATGGAAACATCAAAACCCATTGGGATACCAAGTAGACAGAATACTTGTCCATTGGGGAGCTATAAAAAACCCTCGTCAACCAAAAATGTGGACGGGACCCAAAATTGCCTCAAAATCAAAATTTGAGAGATTAATTTTAGAATGAGAAGCAATGAAAAACATGTTTAGACGTTCCCAAAAGGTTGTGATACTATTAATATCATTATGCAAAAAAGCATTCATGTCGTTGGTGAAGAGCCTCATTATAATCAAACTTTGGATTTGGAGAAGCAATAGACTGTGGATATGCCCAAGATGAGCATGATGGTTAACCAAGAAGCTAAGGCCATAGGTGGCAATAGCAAAGAGAAAAGGAGCCAAGGGGTAACCTTGTCTAATTCCGTGCTTAAATCTGATCACTTGAGAAGGGTAACCATTGATATCAATCCAAGCCAAGGTGTTTCCCATTAGCATTGCAATCATCTAGATGAATGTTGAGTTGTGCCCTAAATCTTTTAGGAACTAGAGAATGAAGTCCCATTCAAGGTGATCATAAGCTTTATCAAAATAGATTTCATAAAGAGGACATTTTGAGAAGAATACTTAGCAAATTCAAGGCCTTCCCACACATAAATAACGGCCTCAATGATGGATTTTCCCTTTATGAATGCTTTTTTATCCTAATTGATCCATTATCGTAGATGCAATGTAAAAATAAGACTAGCAATGATCCTCCTAATGATCTAAGCATAGTGATAGGTCATCAAGTTTCAATTTTTTTTTCTTTTTTGTGAATCAACTTAATCACATCTTCATTAGAAAGTTAGGCAAGGCCCGAAACTGCAGGGCTTCTAGCTAGATCCATCATAACAGATTTAGCAAAACACTCTTAAATGTCTTGAAGAACTCATTGGTGAGTTTGTCAAAACCTAGGCTTTTAGCATTCATTAGAGAATGAATAGCTTCGATGATCTCTATGTCATTGATAGGGACATCAAGAAGGTCTACCAAAATTTTGAAAAATGTTTTTGGATCTAACCCCAGAGATGACATGTTGTCACAGCTTTGAGAAGAGATTAAAGTGGATACCCCCAAAATTTGAGCGAAACTGTTGGCAATTAGTTCAATGTTCTCTTTGTCAATAGTACATTCCACCCTATGGTCATCAATCATGTATGTGATCTCTTCCTTGTGCTAATTCTTATTCAAGATTTTACACAATCCTTTAGTTGGTTCATCTCCTTTTCCCACCCATCAATCCTTAAAGTATATTTGTAGATTCTTTTTTTGTGTTTCTTCTTCATATTCTAATTCTGCTTCTAATTCCTTGGAGCCCATGCTAGAGGTGGAAATTTCCTTTATGGGATTTAGTCTTTAGATAACACGTGATATGATAGAAAATTTCCCTTATCATACAATATATTATTTGAATATTTTTTTGTTAAGGAGAGGCCCAGTTTCCTTGATATACATCTTCCAGCAGTTGGCCCTAGAAGCTAGGGATCTAAATGCCTCAATACAAAGAGAGGGGATCATTTGTTGAACCGAAGGGAGGATGAGGGTTAAGGGTTCAACATGAAACCAAGGAGCCTTCTGATGTCTTAAATTTGAGTTGAAGGTGAGGATCATTGGATAGTGATGGGATACAACTAAGTCCAAACTTTGAGAGTGGGATGTAGAACTGAGTTTATTAATGATTTTCTATGTAGTATAGCTTCTATTAAGTCTAGATTTTTGCATTTAGTCCTTGATTAGAGGTTTTGGCCAAAACAAGCCAAGCTCATCTTTAACTTCTACTGAGTCATGGGGGAGTTTGATTTGGTCCCACATATTTTTTATGGGACCATAAATGATACGTCCACTTCGATCCCATCTATCTGACTAAATTCCACCATATTGAAGTCCCCACATAGAATGAATGCAAAGGAGAGGGAGTTGAAAGGATGCCATGTAGTCATTCTATTAGTGTCTAGATTAGGTGCATACATTGATGCAATGGTAAATTGATGAGGGACCTTAAAAGAGGCCGCCACCCACTAATGGTTATGATCCACCAAGGTCTCCACCAAGAAAGCATTCTAGAATTCTCTAAAACCAATAGCCATGCGACCACTCCCCTATGGGTGTTGAGTGGTGAACCATAAGTGGGAGGCCAAAATACTTTTAAGCCTCTTTTGAAGACATACACCATCCATTTTGAGAACTTGAAGACATATGAAGTCTAGGTTGACACTTTATCTCAAAGCCATGACCAAAGACATCTGCTTGTGACGGTTTCGATAGTTTAAAAATGTTGAGAGAAATGAAAATAATTTTCAAAGGTTGCATTATTTTGTTGGTCAGGGACTTGTCCCTCTATTTTCTGCTTTTCTCTTCATCATTTCTTCTTGAAGATAAGGGTTCTTAACACACAAGCTATTCTTTGAGGGGGCCCTTCCAAGGGAACCCAATTGGGTGTTTCCCTTTCTGAGAAACCACCAAAGCAAAGGAATCTATAACCTATTAGGAACCATAGATCCAATACTTGAACTTTTTCTATCATGGTTATTTTCTTAGATTTTCTCTTCATAATTGCTTTGTTTTCTTGTGGAATGATTCTCTAGCGTTTCCTCCTTAGATGCCTATTGTTTCGTTTCACTTGGGTAGTCTAAAAGATTGACCTCCTTTTCCAAAATGTTGAAGATATTTGTTTCACGGATCAAGTGAGAGGGACTTGTCCCCAAACAAGTTTTTGGACTTCCTCTCCTTCTCCACCTTACTTTTGTAAAGGTCCCATCATCCTCTCCCCCAAGTTGTTTTCCTTTATCTTTCTCTGATTCCAATGAATGTTCTTCAAAGGCACACACATCTACCCTTTGGGGCATAGCAACTTTGTTAACCATATCCTGAACATTATACTGACCTAGTTCAGTCCTCAATGATTTTTGTCTTACTAGGAAGTCTTTGATTCTATCGTCCTATGTTCCGTAGTGAAAGCATGCATAAGGCGAGTCTTTGTAAATTATTTTCTATTGAAGAGGCAATTCTTCCCCAATATCTATGAAGATTTTGGCAGGGAGACCCAAGTTAAGATCCACTTCAATGAAGATCTAAGGGTGTCATCTCACATTTAATGAGTACATCGAAACTTCATAAATGTAGATGCTGACATCTTCCCTAGAGGCTAATGGTCAGTTGATGGGTAGAATGATCTTCCTAACAAATCTGTAGAGGAATAAGGGTAAGTTTGGGAGCTCCATTCAAAGCAGAAAACACAAGATTTTTTACTTGTTATGAACAAACTTTGGAAACCACTTGAAGAGGCTAGGGTTGTACATGAGTTTCCTTCTTCTTTGTTGGATCAATTGGAGTCCTACTCAAGTCAAAGCATCTTCTTTAGATTCAAATAGCATTACATACACTCTCAAGCTAATGTGTTCTTTTACGTTGATATTTCATAAGCGGTCCACCAAGCATCACTTTTGAAATTCACCATTTAAAACATTGTTAACCATCTTGCATAAACGTGCTTCTATCCACTGTATGTAATTGTTCATATTGTCATTGGACCACTATTGAAAGTAGTGTGAATCATGGGCGAATTAATCATAGAATGATTGCCTTCAAAGTTGAGAGAAGATTTTTTTGCAAAGTAATAAGTACTCCAATCTTTGGTAGCTAGACTCCTGTAGCTTGGGTACTCTAAAATTACCTTCAAACATGCAAAAATTTTGGACATCATTAAAAAATTCATTTATTGATACAATTGACATTGAATATCTACATATGCACATTGAGGTCATGCTAATCTTGAAAATTGAGGGAAATTGGTTGATGTACTAAAGTTGTCTACTCTATAGTCAAATAAGGGGTTTATCTCTATCTTAGGCTGATCCCAAAATTTAAATGTGTGGGGTACTAAAGATCCTTGAGGAACCCTCTCCTATTCAATAAGTTAATATTCACGATGATGTGCACATCGTCCCCCACACTCATGTAGTTTTAGCTTCTTCTTTCTCAACTTGATCCTTCTCTTGAAAGGATCAAGAGAAAGACACTAATTTTGATGGGTTTTTTGGTCCCATGTGCCAAATGACCACTACTCTATTGATATATTTTGGTACTAATGTGTGTGAATGCACTTAGGACTATCAAGTTACATTTTTCCCTCTTTAGGAGGTTTTTTTGCCTCCACGTGTACATGTGCCTATAACCCTAGTGGTTCAATTAGCTTTGTACATTCACTTGGTAATACATTCACTATTGTATTGTGCTCCTAGCTTCTTCTTCTTCTTGTTCTTTTTACCTTTTTTGTGCTTCTATAGACCTTGAACTCCAACAATTGGTATTAGAGTAGGTGGTCGCTTCGTCTATAACATCATCAAAAACCCTTTAGGCACCATCTCAGAATTGCATGAAATTCTAGATTTGGGCTTGTTTTTGGCCTCTGAATGTACCACCACAACACCTACACAAGAATTTTTGTCTTTTTGTGCCAAACATATATACATGTTTCTATTTTCCAATACAAGTGACTCAAATACTGCTATAGGTTTAGCAGATCTTGACAAGGTGAATCTAATCAATGTTTTGAGATGTAGCCACTTTTTTACATCATGGTATTTACTCACTAGCCATGGATTAAAGCAACAATGTATTCAATATGTTAGTTATTGAGGATAAGGTGGATGGTACTAATTACCCATTGTGCGGATAGATGATGCCTTATGTATCGGCTGCAAAAGGGTTATGGAATATTGTGCTCGGTGTCAAAAAATGACCTACTACCTATAAATACAATTATTGAAATTGATGTAGATAGTGTTGAAGATGATGATCTTCAATTTCATGGTTGTGATGTGGCTCTTGTTGAATCTACTACAAATCAACCTTGTTGGGATAGTAGAGATGCACATGCACATGCATTGATAGCCTTGTCTATCAAACATGCCATTATTCCTCATATTCAATCTTACAAGATAGCTAGATTTACATGCTTTTTCTAACTCGAATTAGGCTTATTGTTATGATTCTCGTATGTCCACTAGTGATTTTTTCTTCATGCTTGGTAGCTCATACATATCTTGGTTTGAGAAACAAGTAGCCTACTCTAGCCACTTCTAGTTGTGAGGTTGAGTATAGGGCAATTTCACAGTGACTCATGAGTGTGTGTGGTTCACATGCCTTTTAGTTTATTTGGGTGTTGGTTTGCCTTCTTCCATCACCATCTTTAGTAATAGTCACATCCAATCGGGATTTCCAAGGAACCCTCTGTTCCATGCTTGCACAAAGCTCATGGAGGTGCACTATCACTATGTTAAGGAGAGGTTCTTTGTTGGAGAGATCAATTTGACACATGTTCCTACAAAGGATAATTTTTCAACCCTTTTCACAAAGGCTCAACCTAGAGAGAAGGTTGAAGATTTCCACAAACCTTTGGACTTAGTTCCTTTTTTGGATTGATTTCTTTCCACATAGCTTGACACATCATATTTCAGTACTGATGTTTATGAACATACTTAGGACTACCGGGGTACTTTCCCCTCTTTGGGAGGTTTTTTGTGCCAACTTGTATATATGCCTGTAACCCTAATGGGAAACTTATCTTTTTACATTCACTTGGTAATACATTCAGTATAGTGATGTGCTCCAAGCTTCTTCTTCTTCCTTGTGCTATTTGTGTGCTTCCACAAACCTCATAGTCCAACATGTTTGTAGCATTTGTGCGCTTATAGCTCATCATGGTTGGATTTTATATTAATTGAACATTAAAAATAAAATTTTGAATGCTTATTAACATGAGGAAGTGCATGTATTTTAGCCCCATGGGTTTTTGTAGAAAGGGCATGAAAAAAAGTGTGCAGGATGAAAAAATCATTGTACGGCTTGAAACAAGCACTACATGCTTGGTGTGGAGCACACAACAATACCTCTCTTGACTCAAGAACCCATCTGAAATCATATGATAAGAACTTCCAATTGGTATGGAGAAGGATTCTATTTGATAAAACAAGAATTGAACTTGGTAAACAATTCATGATTTCTCATAGTCATACGAGAAACTAATAAATCATCCATGGGGACACCATGCTTAGATTGGACAAGTATGATGCAAGTTGTAGTATACATCTTTGGAGATTGGATAGAGTAAATCTTGATGTTCCGTGAAGAAGAAATATTTTTTTAACAAGTATATATTTGCCTAAGCGCTCTCTTTCCATCATAATTTGAAGCTTCAAGAATTTTTTTCAAACTCCTCTTTCTTTATCACAATCTTGATAGATACATGAAAACATTCTTTCTATCAAATGAAGATGGTTCTCCATGCATGAGAGGGTTTATACATGTTCATGAGAAATTGAATTCATCATTTTTTTAGAAGCATGATAGAATGGAGTTTGGAAACAGAAAAGAATTGATGATGCATTATGCAAAATACCATGCATGGATAAAATAATATTTGTACTTGAATGAGTATTATAAAAGACCTGACCACTTAGCCCTCAAACTGCACTTTTCCCTCATTATACTAGCTTGTTACATTTTACATGATATTCACTTGCTCTTAGTGACATATTTTTGGGAATCTTGTTTCCCCTCTCTTGTGAGGCCTTTTCGTAAAGGAAGTTCGGCCCGAACCTAACTTTTTTGATATCCTTGAATTAATTGAAAGTACAAGTAAAGGAGGGCATAATACCCATGTTACCTATCCTATCCTACAAAAGAGGGGTAAGATGAGACAATGTGCCAAAGGAGAGTCATGGGAAGAGTTGCCCATGGTTTGTAGATGGTTTAAAAGTGGCCTAAGATCCAATTGATATTCGGCCACTTGGAGAGGTCAAATGCCCACCATTGCCTCAAGAGGCAAAGGGCCCGATTAATTGGCCCAATGTGCATGGATTTCTTTCATAGCCTTGTAAATTTTCCCACACGTTAAGTTATTTATTTGCTCTTTTAAAAGCAAAAAAATTATTTCACCTTCATTCACATGGATGAAGTCTAAATGACACAACCAAAAAGGGAGATAGAAAAATCTTAAAGAATATGATTTGGATCAGTCAGAGAGAAAGAGAGAGCACATGCATGTTTTTTCAGGTGAGTAGATTACACTTCTTGGGTCATTGGATGGAGTATGAAAAGCACATGTATAATAGACTTGTTGATATATTTAGGTAGTGATGTGTGTGAACACTCTAGGACTGCCGGGGCACTTTTTTCCCTCTTTAGGAGGTTTTTTTCCCCTGGCTTGTATATACGCCTATTGCCCTAATGGGCTACTTATCTTTGTACATTCTCTAGTAATACATACAGTCTTGTGTGTTGTGCTCCAAGCTTCTTCTTCTTCCTTGTGTTGTTCGCGTGCTTCCGCAGACGTCTATCTCCAACAATTGGTATCAGAGCCGGTCGTCGCTTCTTCTAGGGCGCCATCAACACTCCTCCGTTTGCAGTCTCAGATTCGCACGAAATTTGGTGAGCTCGTTTCGGCCTCCGAACGCACTATCGCAGCGCTTGTGTAGGCTATTTCGTCCTTTTGTGCCAAAGGTATATACCAGTTTCTGTTCGCCAGTTTAAGCGTCTCAAAGTCTGCTACAGGTCTAACAGAACTTGTCTGGGTTGTTCCGTTCAACTTTTTGAGATACAGTCAATTTTCTGCATCAAGGTATTTTAGTCACCGGCCATGGCTGAAAGCAGTGATGTATTCCGTATGTTGGCTGTTGAGGATAAGTTGGATGGTACCAACTACCCATTATGGGCTTATATGATGCGACATGTACTCGTTGCAAAAGGATTGTGGAACATTGTGCAGGGTGTTGAAAGACGTCCTGTTACACCTGTAACGACAGGTACTGCAAATACAGGTGTTGGAGCTGATGAAGATGGTGTCGAAGATGATATTCCGCAGATTCCTGTTCGTGCTGCTGTTTCTGTTGCACCTACTGCAGAGCAAATTCGTTGGGATGGCAGAGATGCCCAGGCACATGCATTGATAGCTTTGTCTGTCAAACGTGCCATTATTCCTCACATTCGCTCTTGCAGAACAGCAAAGGATGCTTGGGATACACTTACCACTTTGTACCAGGCTAGGAATGAGGCTCATGTTGCTTACCTCCGAAAACAGTTGGAGAGTGAGCACATGAATGAAGGTGATTATATGGACAGTTTTCTTACAAAGATCAAAGACCTGAAGGAACAATTGATTTTTGCTGATGAGGTTATACCAGATAGCTCATTTGTGCAGACCGTTCTGAATGGTCTTCCTGATTCATATCAGAGTTTTGCCTCTACTCTTCGGTTGATGATGAAAGGCAATCCGAATGCCTTGTCATTTGAGGAATTAGTCTCTGTTCTGTTGCAGGAAGATCAGTCCAGGCAGAACAGGTCCATTATGCGTGTTGCAGATCAAGCTTTCCTGGCTAGTCAGAAGGGCAAAGGAAAATGGAGCTCTTCTACTAGTAAGCAGAAATCTGCAAATGCTGCACAATCGAAGAACCAGGATAAAGATGAGAAGAAATCAGAAAAGCATAAATTGTTCTGCAAGTACTGTAAAGGAAATGATCATATTATAAAGAACTGTCCAAAACTGGCTGCTAAAGAGGCAAAGAAGAAAGAGGCTGGAATGGTTGTTGCAGAGGCCTCTACACCAAAAACAGAGTCTGCAAATCTTGTGCAGGAAGAAGAATGGGCGTTTACTACTGTCTGCAGTTTTGACCCATCTTCTCATGATCAGTGCATGTCTGCAGTAGACTCAGATGTTTACTTTGACAGTGGGGCGACCAAACATATTACCTCGTAGCGCAGTTTCTTCTCTTCACTCGAGCCTGCCCCTACAGGGAATACTGCTACATGCGCCAATAACTCCTCTTATCCTGTTATGGGAGTTGGTAAGATCATTCTGACTACTGCTGATGGTAGTTCTTTCACTTTGTCAGATGCTTTATTTGTGCCAGGGATCAAAAAGAACCTGTTATCAGTTTCTGCATTAGCCAAGATTGGCTTGGTTGTGAAATTTGTTGATGACAGGTGTATAGTCCATGATCTCTCAAATGGCGATGTGATTATTGCTTTTGGCATTTTATGTCGTGGGCTGTATAAGCTCATAGACTATGAAAGATCTATGAATGATTCGGCATGTGCAGTTCATGATTCTCAGGCTATGTCAGATGCAAAGCTTTGGCATGCACACTTTGGTCATCTGAATTTTGCTAGTTTGTTACGCCTGCAGAAATTTGAAATGGTGTCCTCTTTGCCCAAACTTGAGGCACCTGGAAAACATGTTTGTGAAGGCTGTATTTTGGGCAAAATGCAGCGTTCTTCCTTTCCACAAGATGGTTCAGTTTGGGCTACACAGAAATTGCAGCTTGTACATAGTGATGTCTGTGGTTCTATGCAGACACCCTCTTTTGGAAATTACCTTTACTTCGTGACTTTCATTGATGATTTTTCCAGGCGTGCATGGGTATATCCACTCAAAGAAAAGTCCGAAGTGTTCATGTGCTTCAAACAGTTTTTGGTTTTGGCTGAAAATCTGTCAGCATGTAAAATGGGCACCCTACGTTCTGATCGAGGGGGGGAATATATGTGTTCAGATTTTAATGCATTTCTGGCTGAACATGGGATAAAAAACCAATGTACAGTGCCGTATAGACCTCAACAGAATGGAGTTGCTGAACGAAAGAACAGGACACTCATGGAGATGGCGAGGTGCATGGTCAAAAGTCAGGCTTTACCACATAGTTTCTAGCTTGAGGCTGTCATGTGTGCAACATATGTACTGAACAGGTGTCCCACTAAAGCGTTGCAGTCTATCACTCCATATGAGGCTTGGGCATGACCGCAAGCCATCTGTTGCTCATCTGCGTGTTTTTGGTTGTTTGGCATATGCATTAGTGCCTGAACAACATCGCAGAAAATTGGATGATAAGGCAATAAAATGCATTTTTGTTGGGTACAATTCTGAAAGTAAAGGCTATCGTCTGTATCATCCACAAACTAAATGCATTCTGGTTAGCCGTGATGTTGTCTTTGTGGAAGATGCTATTCAGCCATTGCTTTCATGTACGAAGGAGACATCTGTTAGCTCCAAAGACATGTATGATACTTTGATGCCTCTTTTTACAGGTGGACAGTCTAATGCTGGTCCTAATGTGGCAACTTCTCAGCCTTTGCAGGTTTCATATGATGATGTAGATCATTCCATTTCTGATTCAGATTTACATGATGCACTTGTTGATGAGAGAGCTGATATTGAGCAGGCAAAAACTATGCCAAAATGGCTGGTGCAGACTTTGCGTGACAGCAAATTAGATGCACCTTTGTCATATCGTACTCGTTCAGGCTCTCATAGTGCCTCCTTTGCATCAGATTGCTATGCTATGGCTGCATCTAGTCTCTGTGATGAGAATGAGCCTGTTTCTTTTGATGAAGCACAAAATTCAGAAAATTGGATGGCTGCTATGCAATCTGAATATGATGCTATAATGAAGAATGGTACATGGTCTTTATGTGAATTGCCTCCTGGCAAGAAGGCCATTGGCACGAAGTGGGTATACAAGCTGAAGCGTAAACCTGATGGTACAGTTGACAGGTATAAGGCTAGGCTTGTTGCAAAGGGTTATGCACAGGAAAGAGGCATTGATTTTGATGAGACCTTTGTACCTACATGTCGTATGACTACTGTTCGGAGCATTTGTGCACTTGCAGCCCATCATGGTTGGAATGTACATCAGTTGGACATTAAAACAACATTTCTGAATGGTGACTTGCATGAAGAAGTGTATGTTTTTCAGCCCCGTGGCTTTGTGCAGAAAGGGCATGAAAACCACGTATGCACGTTAAAGAAGGCATTATATGGTTTAAAGCAAGCACCATGTGCTTGGTATGAGAAGATACATGCCTATCTGATTGCACATGCTTTTGAGAACAGTCCAACTGAAAGCACCTTATATGTTAAACGTGCTAATGATGTGCCTCTGATCATTGTTGTCTATGTTGATGACATGCTGCTCACTGGTCCTATTTAGACACATATTGCTGATTTTAAGGCTGATTTGCATGCCTCATTTGAGATGTCTGATTTGGGGCATTTGCATCACTATTTGGGCATTCAGTTTATGCACGTTGATGGTGGAATGGCTTTGTGTCAAACGAAATATATTGACACATTATTGCAACGTTTTGGCCTTGAAGACTGTAAGCCTATTGCCACTCCTATGGAGACAGGTTTACGATTGAGTCTTCATGATGCTGGAGATGCATTTGATGCTGTTCTCTATCAGCAGGTTGTTGGATGCTTGATTTACTTATGCATTACTCGGCCAGATATTCAGTTTGCTGTCTCACAGATGAGCAGGTTTATGCATTGCCCAGGAGTCACACATTGGAAAGCGGTTAAGCGTATCTTTCGCTACTTGAGTGGTACTCGGCTACTTGGGTTGTTTTATCCCAAGGGGGGATCACTACCACCAGATTTGCATGCTTTTTCTGACTCAGATTGGGCTGGTTGCTATGATACTCGTGTATCCACCAGTGGTTTTTGCTTCATGCTTGGTAGCTCATGTATATCTTGGTTGAGAAAGAAGCAGCCTATTGTGGCCACTTCCAGTTGTGAGGCTGAGTATAGGGCAGCTTTCACAGCGACTGTTGAGTGTGTGTGGCTCAGACGCCTTATGGCTGATTTGGGTGTTGGCCAGTCTTTTGCCACCACCATCTTCATTGACAGTCAGAGCGCATTGGCAGTTGCGAGGAACCCTGTGTTCCATGCTCGCACTAAGCACATTGAGGTGCATTATCAGTATGTCAGGGAGAGGTTCTCTGCTAGGGAGATTAGCTTGGCATATGTGCCCACGCAGGAGAACATTGCAGACCTTTTCACGAAGGCTCTGCCTAGGGAGAAGTTTGAAGCTTTCCGCAAAGCTTTGGGCTTACTTCCTTTTGTGGAGTGATTTCCACATAGCTTGGCACTTCCTTATACATGAGTGCCAGCTCCTTGTTCACCGCATCACTCCCGGGGGGGATTTGTTGATATATTTAGGTAGTGATGTGTGTGAACACTCTAGGACTGCCGGGGCACTTTTTTCCCTCTTTAGGAGGTTTTTTTCCCCCGGCTTGTATATACGCCTATTGCCCTAATGGGCTACTTATCTTTGTACATTCTCTAGTAATACATACAGTCTTGTGTGTTGTGCTCCAAGCTTCTTCTTCTTCCTTGTGCTGTTCGCGTGCTTCCGCAGACGTCTATCTCCAACAAGACTCAAGGATGTCCGATCATCGTAATTGTGGGCACCCATGTGCATGAGAGTGACCTAACTTTGGATGATCGGAATTAGAAGCACATGAAGTATTTCCAAACTATCTTCTTTACCATACTTCAACTTAAGAATGTATAGTAAGTAGCAGGTCCCTTTTTTCTTTCTCATGTAAACTCAAACCAATGCACTCTGTGATTAAATGTAATGCTATTTTCTGCCCAACAAATGAGTAAGATTGCCATTCGCTTATTTTGCTGCAATGTTATCAATTTCTAGACCTCTAATTGGCATCATTCGTTACCGGATTATTGCTTTGAATTAATTATTATTCTTTGTAAAATTTTATTGCTAATGCAAATGGATTAAGCCTTAACTATAACACGTTTTTATATTTCTGCTATTAGTACTTTGATAGTCATGCATTCAACTGCATACAAAAGAAGCAGATAAACGAGGGGAACATTTGCATAAACTTTGAGTAATTTCACTTGTTGATTTGTTGTTGGTTTATCGCATTGGATTTTTGGGGGCATTGGGTGATCCGAACAGAAAGATGCCTTGACTCCCTTCACACATGGCATAATTTTTCCGCACTTTGTGTGGAAAATCACCTTTTTTTGGTGAGCAAAAACTTGTGAGGCCAACGGACTAGTGCCCTTGAGCAACAATCCATTCGGGTGAATCAAACTCAGGGAGCTATGTTTGTTTACTATTTTAATCTATTTAGAGTGGACAAGGATTAAATATAGATTTTTATTAAAATATAGAAAGAAGACGTCAGAATTTTATTAAAATATAGATTTTTATTAAAATATAGATTTTTATTAAAATATAAAAAGAAAACATCAAATTTTTGTTTTTTTCTATGATGTGTGCAAAGAAAATTGTAATATGTATGCTTATTATCTGAGATTCGACTGCCTTATTATTATATGCATTCAAATTTGGTGATCAGATGTTCAATAAGGCCATCCGAAGTTTGGTCACCTGATTATCATGTGCATCCGATGCACTTTTTGAGTCATCTTAAAAGAGACATCCAATCATTTTTCATCCGGTCACCAAAAAATGAATGCATGTGCTACCTCTATCAGAAGTCATTCCGTTCGGGTCACCCAAGGCCTGCGTTGGCATTTGGCTAAGCTACCGTGCACGTTGGATAACAGCATGACAAAAAGCTAAGGATTTACCCGAGAGAGAGAGAGAGAGAGAGAGAGAGAGAGAGAGAGAGAGAGAGAGAGAGAGAGAAGTTATTTGTGAGTGTGTTTCCTTACATTTTGCAGCTCGTGTTTCATGAATATAATCACCTCCTCCTAAAGCTAACCAGTTTGCTTGGATAAATGGCGCACTCATAGTTAAAGAGCTTTAGAGTCAGAATTGCATTCAACGATCAGCATGAGTTAAAGATGACAAAATCTCACGCAGTTGGTACACCATCTGCTTCTTGCAGGATCACGTGAGCTGGTGATTGCTGTTGCTTCCAAGCAGCCAAGCCGTTAATGATAAACCAGATTATTTACGTTGTACTTAGAGTGAATTGTTTGCCAGGAATGTGGGAGATGTTGTTCCCAAGCAGGTAAGCCGTTAAAGATAAACCAGATTATTTACGTTGTACTTATAGTCAATTGTTTGTCAGGAATGTGCAACATGGATATGAAAACAACTGACTGTCTGTACTTTCAAAGGGCGACTATATGATTCACAGTATTTAATATCGCTGATCATTTCTAACTCTTATCAGTAGTATTGCTACCTCCATATCTGAAGCTCTTGTTCAAAAAGCTTCCTCGGATCGAATCCACAAGCGGGTATTGAGATAGTTAATGCTTGAATGAGGTGGTGACGAATAACCCGGTGACCAAATGCCGGTGCTTGGATCAGGCGACCACCAGGGGCAAGCGTAGTCCTTCACTAACATCATCTTGCTGCAAAGTCTCCCTGAATTTGCCTTTGGTGCCTCTTCTTTTCTAACCTTTACCTTGAACGTCGAAAAACGCCATTAAAACACAGACCAAACAAAAAAAGATGCAATAGTTAGGATTAGAAACAACATGAAACGCGAACGATCGCAGTGACGAGGCTAACATGATAAGAACGTTTACTAAGAATTGTAAGGAGGAGCAAGATAGGTAATTGATTTGAAAGATGTAACTAGAAGTATTCATACATGCGTTGTTGCCGCCTTTGATGGTTGATCTTCCGCCACTCCCCTTTTTTCACTAGATCTTGTTTTGAGACCTATCGTATGTGTAATTCTTCTCTGATCACACGGAACTCGTGATCTCAAACGCCATGTCATTTTGTTGCAGTTACTACAGCAGATATCGAGGCGCAGAGAGAGAGAGAGAGAGTCTTAGGTTTTCTTGAAATTTGAACATCAGATCTGATGCTTAAATATAACCACAGAGCTGTCTGTACAAAAAAAAGGTACACATGAGTTTACGAACTTACTTTGAAGGAATTTCTCTTGCTTGTATGTGACAACTTGCAAGCGACCAAAATTCCTCGGTACTTTTCATATGACAATCATGAGGATAAATACGGAGCCTCCTCTACAGAGAAACGTACAGAAAAGTCCACGAATTCATTCCTGAGGAATTTTTCTGTATGCAAGTGACAAATGGCTGATCTTTCTCCTCACTTTTACCGTTATGATCGTGAGTATCAATTCGAACTAACCTCCGCACTGGTTAAGTTAAGCGCTTTCACGATGCTGTCATGTCTACCACAAACACAGAGAGAGAGAGAGAGAATCTCAAAGGTTTTTTTCCTTACCAGCTCAAGAAGTCGGGACTTTCTGTATGTGTTGTAAAGTAATTCAGCTGCGACCGTGCGAATGTTGGACTTCCTGTCAATCGACAAGCTGATTTTGCTGTCAAAATTTGCTTTTTTCCGCCATGTCAAAACATGCGGAGAAAAGGTCATGTAAAATTTTCTCCTGTCATATCGCCTTCTGTCCCGCCCCTAAAACCATCGCTGCAGACCCTTCGCAAAAGCTCGATTCGTGTTCGGAGATGCTAAGAAAACAGGAAGAGAAGGAAAGTAATTCTGCTTTTGAGGGTATGAACGATGCACCTACACGTCAAAAGAAGCCCCAACGGAAATGCAAATGTTGGCATTCATTCTGCATAATGAGCATTCACTGATTAATGACCACACATTGTAAGAGAATTTGCGATCATGAGAATAGATTTGAGACAATATGCATATCTCGGAAACGTTAAAGTGTCTCCTTTCTACTGTAACTTAGTACAGTCTTTATGATGTGTTAGACAGAGATGCAACCTTTTTCTGTAACATCAGCTCCGTCGATGCCGTCTTTGTGAAACAAAGCCTTTACAGTTTTTCCAAGGACAAAGAAATAACAATCTGTATGTGTGTGCGTGTGTGTGTGTGAGAGAGAGAGAGAGACTTTTACTGTATCTCAAAGGATTTTTCCTTACCAGCTTTTCAACACAGGACATTCTGTATAAGTTGTATTTATAATTTACCTGCCAATATTCAGACTTCCTGTGAAATTTCAAGGTGAGATTGGTAATTTTCCTGTCATTTTTTCCTATTATATATATATATATATATATATGCTCCTTCACCCTTCTCAAAAGCTCGATCGGCATTGAGAGAGAGAGAGAGAGACACTACAACACATCGAAGGTATACCGAGGCTGCTACCGAGGAAATTGAACGGGCGTGATTTCTTCACGACGTCGGTGTTGCAGTCGGTATAGGTGTCGGAAAGAAAGCGCCGGTATAGTCGTCGGTATAAGCGTCGGTATAAGCGTCGGAATTTTCGACGCTTATACTGACGGATATACCGACGTCCGCGCTGGGCGTACCGGTGCATATACCGATGACTATACTAGAGCTACCGGCGCGTATACCGACGACCATACCTGCACAAATTTTTTTGGGCAGAGTGTGTTGTCTTTCGCTACAACATGATGTTGTTTAGCAAAAGACAATACACTCTGCACAACTGAGTACATGTGTTATGTACTCTAATGGCAACCAAAACATAAACTTATATGAGCAAAAATGAACAATGATTCATGTACAGAAAGTCGTATATTCCATAAATGAAAAATGTACAAAAGTGTGGCAAAGCACTTTCATATAGGAATCGAATACAAAATTATGGTACATCATTGCCACATAGGAGTGTAATACAAAATTGTGGCAATGTGACAAAACACTTCCATATAGGAATCGAATACAAAATTATGGTTCATCATTGTCGTATGCGAGTGTGATACAAAATTGTGGCACTGATCAAAATATTTACACCTACAATCCTGCAACAAAACATATGTATAAAATAAGACCAATTAATATGACATTTATAAACAACAACTAGAAACACGAAACCAAGATATAACTTTACCTAATCAAAAATATTCTCCCATGAGACGATTGCACCGCGTCCCTCTAAGTCTTGTAACAGTGCAGTCAGTCCATGTCGATATCCATATGATTCTTCAGCTCGCGTTGGAGGACGACCCACTGCCAACTCCTAAAGTAAATATGTAAAATGTTAGATGAATATACATAATATACTTAACACAAACAACTTCAATAAATAACATCATACTTACAAATTGGTAGCGCATACTGTCGTATCCGCCGCTACCTAAATGCAACGTTCCAACCGTATCTAAACGTGTGGCCGTCGCATCTCTCTGTTGACGATACCGATCAGGGGTATATTGATGCTCATCCTGAATCGATTCCCACTCTTCGGCATCTAGCCATACAGGCTTCGGTAAGCCTGCTTTGAAAACATCGCGAGCTTCCGATCGTCGATGCGACATCACCTCGCGTGTTGTATGTTGAATCCAATCGGAACTCACAATAGGATTGCCAGGTGTTGGCTGGTACTCTTCATATATGCATTGTGTGATATGATTTTTAGAGTCTCTATCCTGTTTGGTCCATTTTAACATTTACTGAATGACCGAATTCGATAGAGCAGAGTTGTCGTATACGCTGACGCATTGACTTCCCCGCCGCATCCATAACTGGAGCTCCATTACGGATATGATATATCTTCGATTCGTCATGATAATGTGCACCCCAAGGTGCACGTGGAGATCCCATCTGATGCAATATGAAGATCTCATCTCATCCAATGTATATATATGCATGCTTAAGCTTGTATACATATGCATTCATGTATACATATGCATATGCATTCATGTATGCATATGCTTGCTTGTATGCATATGCATGCTTAAGCTTGTATACATATGCATATGCTTGCTTGTATATGTATACATGTATACATATACATATACATATGCTTGCTTGTATGAATATGCATTCATGTATACATATGCATATGCGTATGCATACATGTATACATATACATATGCATATGCTTGCTTGTATACATACATGTACATATACATGTATGTATATGCATACATGTATGCATATGCATATGCATTCATGTATACATATACATATACATATACATATGCATATTAGAAAACAAAAATATAAAGATTCATGTATGCATATCCCTCATGCATGCATGCATGCATATGCATTCATGCATGCATATGCATTCATGTATGCATATGTGTAATAAAGTAAGTCTATGATCTAGGGATCCGATGGCTTCAGACAGATCTGAAATCGGATACCGTTTGGTCACTCGTCTCTAGGACCAAAGATCTCAAGAGTAGACTCAAGCATAAGTCATGTGCTCTCATATTCAAGTAATCCACTTAGCCTAGTGGTTAAGTCTCATGGTTGTGAAGGAAGAGGTCTTGGGTTCAACTCCCATGGGGAGCATGGGAAGAGAGTTTTGCCCAAAGAGCTCTAGAGCCTTCTAACTCAAGTTAACGTGAGTTAACTTGAGTCCAGTGGACTTAACTCAAGAGGTGAGTACAACAACCACTAGTGGACTCTAGTGGAAGGTACTAAAGTAGTGGTCGAGATCACTCCAGCCACTAATAGACTCTAGTGGTGGATATGAAAGGAGTGGAGGAGATTGCACATGCACTTGTGGACTCTAGTTACATTTGTGGTCCTCATTAGTTCAAGCAGCTATATATACAGGCATAAGGTTGGGAGGAGAGTCATTCATTCATAAGCATTTGCAGTCGTTACGCTGTTGCATTGGTATCAGAGCTTGATTCTCTCCATAGCTCTCATCCTCATTATCTTGCTCATCTTGTGCTCTCCTATTTGTGTGTGTATTGCTCCTTCGACGAAATCAAAGCATTCTGCTCGCAGCTGAACGGAGAAGTGCGCCGATTTCCTCGCGTTAGCATCATCGAGTTTGAAGCATACTCCAAAAAGAAGGACATCACTACAGTGCAGAAGACGGGATTCGAACCCCCGTTTCTCCTTTAAGAGGGCGCCGCTCTAACCACAAAGCCAAACGGTCGCGCACGTTCTGATCTGCAGGCCACATCATCTTGTTCCTTTCTCGGCGCTGTAGAAGACTATTATTAAGGCGAAAAAAAAGACGATTTCTGTAGTGCACTGTTAGGGATTTGAACCCTCGTCCCCCCAGCTGGAGCGACTTCTTCTATCCACACAACCTAAGCGTTGTTCGTGGCCTGCTAGACCGGCAGAAAGCTTGTGTTCTGAATCCCGCGGTGCAGACGGTCTCAATTAGGAGCCACGAAGAAAAAAAGAAAAGAACATCGCGTGCGCCGCTGCGTTCCAGGGGATTCGAACCTGCGTGGGTGGTTTGAGAGACGATTGCCTTACCCAAGGCGCACCATCATTTTGATTGCCTTCTAATGCAGAAGAGACTTTACTAAAACAGTGATCAGAGCTGAAGTGCAAGCTAAACTCTCATCCATTCAAGGAGCCAAGTCCTCTCATCCATCCAAGGAGCCAAGTCAATTGCTGCAGGCTGGAACCCGAGGATTATTTTGCTTTTAGCCAAAGAAACAAACAAGGAAAACCAAAGATTGAGCAAAGCTTGAAGGAAGTGGAGTTGTGGAGTGAAGATCCGGAGGCCTATCTTCGTCATAATTCTAGCACTCTCGGCTAGAATCAAGTCGACCTCAACGGACCAAATCATCAGGGACTATTTCTTGTGATATTCTTGCATAGCTCTTTTGATTTTGTTGCACACACCACTTGCGTTAGGAATACTTAGTAAGTTTAATAACGCTTTGTGTGCGATGGAGGGGACTTCTAGCCACGTCTCGCTTACGAGTACTACTAGTACGTCAGTGTTTGTTTCTGTTCCTATTTTAGTAACATCCTCATTCATGCCTAGACCACCAATAGTTGCACGTGCATTGCATTCATCTGCACCTATGGTTTCAAATACAAGTCATGCGTCTGATGCATCTAAAATAGAATCAGCGACGATTGTAGCATTAGACGTTGAGAAATTTGCGAGTAAAGGGGAAACAATCACTACTCTAAACGAGAGGAAAGATATGGAGAGTAGGATGTTGCTAGTTGAGCAAAAGCTTGGACGGTTGTCCAGTGTTCCGGATGAGGTTGCAGTACTCCGTCAATCTGTTGATGGAATCCAGGATCACCTTAAGGCCATTCTGAACTTACTTCAGACGCCTAAGGATTTCAGTAAGACTATTTTAGGTAGTCACACAGATACGATCGCAACTTCACCGATGTCTGTTAGGATGGAAAAGGATAAGGAATTATCCTCTCCCCAAATAGACATGTTTCCTTTAGCGGGAAGTATGAGTCGTTTGAGTCTAGCGTCTTCTACTCCCTTGTGCGTTGCTTCGGTAGGTATGTTAGAAACTCATAACCGCCCTGTGGATCTTTCCTTGGGAAAGGAGATCCGTCCTCCTTATTTCTCTGGAGAGGATAAGGATAGGAATAAGGACGCGGTTTTGACTTTCTTAGAGAAATGGAAAGATGTCCATGAACTCAAACATACCCCGGATCACGTGAGAGTAGTAGAAGCCAGTTTGTCGCTAGGACCAAAAGCTTATACATGGTGGATGAGTCTCTCTGAGACTCACAAGAAACCCACCACTTGGAATGAATTTTCCCATCTTTTCAAGAAAGAGTTTCTCCCCGAGAATGAGGAGGAACGCAATTGGGAAGCTTGGGATAAAATTCAGCAGAAGGGTAGACCGCTATTGGTGTATATTTCAGAATACAGAGATGTAATTCTGAAGTTAAAGAATTTAGATGACTTCCATCGACTTCGCGGTTTTGTCAGAGGACTTAACCAGCGAATTTGTAATGAAGTTAAGAGGCATGCGCCTAAATCCCTTGAAGAGGCGATTAAGGTCGCACAAATTTATGAGGACAATTCACGTTTGGATGTCCCGCAGGAAAGCAGTTATTCCCAGAAGAATAACTTCAAGCGTAAGGGTAAAGGGACTAGATCTAATGAAAGGGTGTCTAAGAAACTCGTGTTTTTAGACACATCCTTTCTCCAGAAGATCATGATAAAGCGCAAAAAGAAAACTTGTGCTTTAAATGTCTCAAGCCTGGACATCGAAGCCGTGCCTGTCCGGTCGGAAGAGAAAGCAAAGGCAAGGGTAAGCAGCAACCGCAAATCCATCTGATTCAATCTTTGGACTTGGATGCAAATTCAAGTGCAAAGAAGGTTCAGATTATGCACTGCAACAGTACCCATTCATGTCAAATTTCCAAAAACATGTGGCAACCTCAAGAGTTTGGTCCACATGATTTGGTCAAGTTGCATGGATCAGTAAAAGGTCACACCATCCGGATAATGGTGGATGACTCGGCTACACATAATTGTATTAATTATGCAGTAGTTAAAAAGTTAGCTCTTCCTCAGAAAGCCTCTCCTCATAAATACATTGTCTCTATGATGCACGGTCAGGACACCCGTGTTTGGGACACAATGATAACCGATTTGGAACTTGAAATCCAAGGTTTTAAAGACACTTTGGACTTCCAAATCATGAACATGGATCAGGTAGATCTCGTTTTAGGGAGAGAGTGGCTATGGAGTCTAGGTCCTTCATTGACCAGGTGTTATTTTACAAATACTTTGGAATTCCAGCGTGACGGTGTTGTGTATAAGATCAAGGGTGAGCATGATGTTCCAAGTATCCCTTTGATTTCATACACTGCATTGAAGAAACTTGTAAACACTGAAGCCAGGACTCAAGCTTTTCTTGTCCTTGGCACCGATGTAATAGATTCTGATAATATAAATCAAGTTTCTTATGTCTCGTCCTTTATTCCTCGAGAAGTTCATGTTAAATTTAACAATTTAATGAAGGAATTTAAAGATGTGTTCCCTAAGGAACTCCCCTACGGCTTGCCACCCTCTCGTGGAAACATTGATCACAGTATAGATCTGTTTCCGGGTACCAAGCCAAAATCTCAAAACCCATACCGCCTCCCCTATGTCCAGCATCAGGAGGTGGAAAATCAAATCCAAGATTATTTGGATAAAGGATTTATCCGCCCAAGCCAGTCTCCATGGGCAGCACCCATCCTTCTAGTGAAAAAGAAAGATGGAACTATGAGGCTGTGCGTAGATTATAGGGCGTTAAACAATCTTACGATAAAGAACAAGTATCCCATGCCACTAGTCGAAGATCTTTTCGATAGTTTCAAGGGGGCTACAATCTTTTCTAAGATTGATTTACGCCAAGGTTATCATCAGATCAGGATTAAGCATGATGATATTCCTAAAACAGCTTTTCGAACAAAGTTTGGTCACTACGAGTTTTTAGTGATGCCGTTCGGGTTGACAAACGCACCCGCAACATTTATGACTTTGATGAATCAAGTGCTAAAGCCGTATTTGGGAAAATTTGTTGTAGATTTTCTCGATGATATTCTGATCTACAGTAAAGATCATGAAAATCACTTAGAGCACTTGAAAAAAGTTTTTCAACTTCTTCGCGATAATCTTTACGGTAAAGAGTCAAAATGTGAATTCTTTACCCCAGAAGTAAAGTATTTAGGTCATATTATTTCCGCGGAAGGAATCAAAGTTGACCCTGAAAAGGTCCAAGCGATTCTTGAATGGCCTGAGCCCAAGACGGTTCGAGAATTACAAAGTTTTCTCGGATTGGCAGGATATTATCGGAAGTTTGTGGCTGGATATGCCAAGATTGCAGTACCTTTGACTGATCAACTCAAAGGGAAGCATCAAAAGTTAAATTGGAAAGAAGAGCAAGCAAAGAGTTTTCAAGAACTAAAACTTGCTTTAGCCTCGGCCCCGGTTCTACAAATTGTAGATCCGAACAAGCCTTTCCAATTAGAGACAGATGCAAGTTCATCTGCAGTAGGAGCAGTACTAAGCCAAGATGGTCGACCAATAGCTTTCGAGAGTAGAAAGCTAAGTCCTGCTCAACAAAATTACTCTACCTATGAGCGAGAGATGTTCGCTATTATCAATGCTCTGAAGAAATGGCGCCATTATCTATATGGATCAAAGCTGACCATAGTTTTTGATCAAGAGAGCATAAAGTGGTTTGCAAACCAACCTGACCTTAGAGGTAGAAAAGCTAGATGGGCCGAACAGTTGCAAGAGTTCGATTATGAACTCAGGTATAGAAAAGGAAAGTTCAACGCAGTGGCAGACGCCTTAAGTCGGATGCCTATGCTGAACAATCTAAGTTTTGTACAAATTCAAAGTGAATTTATTTCAACTTTGAAAGGAAGCTGCAAAGAGGATCCAAGCTTCAGTCAAGCATGGAAAGCAGCTGAACAAGATAAACAAAATGAAGCAAGTACTTCTGAAAGAAAGTTTAAACACTATTCTCTCCAAGATGAATATTTGCTTTATAAAGGTAAGGTTTGTGTTCCAAGTACCTTGGACATACGAAATCAAGTACTTTTCGAATGCCATGATGCTCCAAGTGCAGGACATCCTGGTATTAACAGAACCTATGAGTTAGTAAAAAGACATTTTTATTGGCCTAGTTTACATCGAGATGTGCAAAACTATGTATCTAAGTGCCATAAATGTCAAGTAAATAAATTTGAACGACTTAAAGTTGGAGGATTGCTGCATCCATTGGAAATTCCCAAAGGAAAGTGGGAAAGTATTTCCATGGATTTCATTTCTGGATTACCCCGCACTCAGAAGGGCTTTGATTCAGTTTGGGTTGTAGTTGATCGATTGACTAAACTTGCTCAGTTTATACCAGTCAAGACTACTTATAAGACTCCAGAACTTGCAAAAATATTTGTAAATCAACTTTATAGACTCTATGGTCTTCCAGTAGACATAGTTTCTGATAGAGATGCTCGATTTACAAGTCATTTTTGGCGAGCAGTCTTTAGTAGACTTGAAACTAAACTAAGTTTAAGTACAGCTGAACATCCCCAGACGGATGGACAGACAGAGAAAGTCAATCAGATTTTGGAAGACATACTCAGAGCTTATGTTACTTCCAAACAGACTGACTGGGAAGATTATCTTCCATTAGCTGAATTTGCCTATAATAGTGCCAAGAATTCATCAACTGAATTTAGCCCATTCATGTTGATGTATGGTTTCCAGCCTAGATCTCCTTATGCAGTAGGACTTCATAATGAACGAGTTCAAGCAGCTCAAGAGTTCCTTCAAGACATGAACTTTAAGCTCAAGTTAGCTAAAGAAAACTTAAAGAAAGCTCAAGATCGTGCAAAGGCTTATGCCGATCCGAAGCGTAGAGATGTTAGTTTTCAGGTTGGTGATCAAGTTTATCTTCGTATTCCTGAAAGATCGGAAAAATTCAAGACTGGTCAATGTGCCAAGTTGTCACCTAGGTATTGCGGTCCTTTTCCAAAGTTGGTTTGTGGGCTTATGAACTACAACTTCCAGATGATAGTTGGATTCATCCAGTGTTCCATGTTAGTCGACTTAGGAAGAGTCTAACAGATTCAGATAATCTAGTTGGACAACAGGTTATACTTCCTATTCTAGTAAATGAAACAGTTCCTCATGCACCTGAAAGAATACTTCGCACCCGAGATAAACGTACAAGAAGCCACTTGTATGAAGAGTGCTTAGTAAAATGGAAGGATGGAACTGAAGAAAATTCAACATGGGAAAAAGTTTCCACAATCCAACGACGTTTTCCAGCTTTCAAGTTTTAAGTTGGTCCCAACTAAAGAAGGTTTTTACTTTCAAGCTTCTAAGTAAATAACCTGATTGAATGAATGCATGTTCTTCAAGTTTAGAACATGAGGCTCGGGGGTTGCCTACAGTATGTATATAGCTCTATTTTCGAGGACGAAAATCTTTTCCAAGGGGGGAAGAATGTAATAAAGTAAGTCTATGATCTAGGGATCCGATGGCTTCAGACAGATCTAAAATCGGATACCGTTTGGTCACTCGTCTCTAGGACCAAAGATCTCAAGAGTAGACTCAAGCATAAGTCATGTGCTCTCATATTCAAGTAATCCACTTAGCCTAGTGGTTAAGTCTCATGGTTGTGAAGGAAGAGGTCTTGGGTTCAACTCCCATGGGGAGCATGGGAAGAGAGTTTTGCCCAAAGAGCTCTAGAGCCTTCTAACTCAAGTTAACGTGAGTTAACTTGAGTCCAGTGGACTTAACTCAAGAGGTGAGTACAACAACCACTAGTGGACTCTAGTGGAAGGTACTAAAGTAGTGGTCGAGATCACTCCAGCCACTAATAGACTCTAGTGGTGGATATGAAAGGAGTGGAGGAGATTGCACATGCACTTGTGGACTCTAGTTACATTTGTGGTCCTCATTAGTTCAAGCAGCTATATATACAGGCATAAGGTTGGGAGGAGAGTCATTCATTCATAAGCATTTGCAGTCGTTACGCTGTTGCAATATGCATGCATGTATGCATGCATATAAAAATTCATGTATGCATATGCATATGCATGCATGCATGCATATAAAAATTCATGTATGCATATGCATGGATATAAAAATTCATGTATGCATATGCATACGCATGCATGCATGCATATAAAAATTCATGTATGCATATGCATGCATGTATGTATGTATGTATGCATATGCATGCATGTATGTATGTATGTATGCATATGCATGCATTCATGCATGTATGTATATATGCATATGCATGCATGCATGTATGTATATATGCATATGTATATATGCATGCATGTATATATGCATATGCATGCATGCATGTATGCATATGCATGCATGCATGTATGCATATACATATACATATACATATGCATATTAGAAAACAAAAATATAAAGATTCATGTATGCATATCCCTCATGCATGCATGCATATGCATGCATGTATGCATATGCATGCATGTATGCATGCATATAAAAATTCATGTATGCATATGCATATGCATGCATGTATGCATGCATGCATATAAAAATTCATGTATGCATATGCATGCATGCATGCATATGCATGCATGCATGCATATGCATGTATGTATGTATGCATATGCATGCATGTATGTATGTATGCATATGCATGCATGCATGTATGTATATATGCATATGCATGCATGCATGTATGTATATATGCATATGTATATATGCATGCATGCATGTATGCGTATGCATGCATGCATGTATGCGTATGCATGCATGCATGTATGCGTATAAAAAAAGTATAAAAATTCATGTATGCATATAAAAATATAAAAATTCATGTATGCATGTATGTATATATGCATATGCATGCATGTATGCATATACATATCCCTCATGCATGTATGCATATGCATGCATGCATGTGCATGCATATGCATGCATGCATGTGCATGCATATGCATGCATGTGCATGCATATGCATGCATGTGCATGCATATGCATGCATGGATATGCATGCATGCATGTGCATGCATATGCATGCATGGATATGCATGCATGCATGTGCATGCATATGCATTCATGCATGCATATGCATTAATGCATGTATGCATATGCATGCATGCATGTATGCATATGCATGCATGCATGTATGCATATGCATGCATGCATGTATGCATATGCATGCATGTATGCATATGCATGCATGTATGCATATGCATGCATGTATGCATATGCATGCATGTATGCATATGCATATCCCTCTCTCTCTCTCAAACAGAAATAAAGAGAGAAGATATTAGAAAACAAAAATATAAAGAAAGATAAAAGAGTGATATATGTTTTACTTACATTGATGTAATTTTTGAATCAAAGTTGTCAAAATCCACTTGAAGTTCTCCTTCGTTGAATTTCCAAAGATTTGATCTCAAAAATCTCTTGCAAAACTAAAGAGAGAAGATATTAGAAAAGAGAAAACATAAAGAAAGAAAACAGAGTGATATGTGTGATCTACTTACCAAAGCGTCAGATCTATAAGAATAGAGGTGTGTTTAGAGAGACAGAGAGAAGGAGAGGGAAAGAGAGAGAGAGAGAGAATTGTTTGAATCACGGTTGTCAAAATCCACTTGAATTTCTTCTTCGTCGAATTTCCAAAGATTTGATCCCAAAATCTCTTGCAAAACCAAACAAAGAACATATTAGTAAAGAAAAAACATAGAAAAATAAAAGAGTGCTACAATATGTGCGATCTACTTACCAAAACTTCATATCTATAAAGATAGAGGTCTGTTTAAAGAGAGAGAGAGAGAGAGAGAGAGAGAGAGGAGAGAAAAAGAGGGAGAGAGAGAGGGAGAGAGAGAGGGAGAGAGAGGGAGAGAGAGTGAGAGAGAGAGAGAGAGGGAGAGAGAGAGAGATAGTGAGAGAGAGGGAGGGAGAGAGAGAGAGAGAGGTAGAGAGAGAGAGAGGGAAGGGAGGGAGAGAGGGAGAGAGAGAGAGGGAAGGGAGGGAGAGAGGGAGAGAGAGAGAGAGGATGACAAACAAAACTCTATTGTTGGTGCGTGCAAACCCGAAAGGAGAAGATCTAGATTCAAAATGCTCAGAATGACGAATTTCAGGTTCAGGCCCGGTTAAAAAGAGAGTGTCGGTATAAGTGTGGGTATACGCGTCGGTAGTTTCAGCAAAGTACCGACGCTTATACCAACACATATACCGACGCTTATACCGATGCTTTGTTTTCGAGGCAAAGCGGCTATCCCAAATTCTCCGAGGAGTATACCGACACCGACAGCTGTCCGTCCGTACACTGACTGTCGGTATTCCCTCTATATGTTGTAGAGAGAGAGAGAGAGAGAGAGAGAGAGAGAGAGAGAAAGAGAGAGAGAGAGAGAGAGAGAGAGAGAGAGAGAGAGAGAGAGAGAGAGAGAGAGAGAGAGAGAGAGAGAGAGAGAGAGAGAGAGAGAGAAAGGCATTGTTGATTGGTACTCCATACATTAGGCACATGTAGATAATTCATGTAAGAGCAAAACATATACCAAGCTCATATTTCTTGGCGCATATAATAGATTCTCTTTGCATCTGTTGGATTATCCATTATTCTGCCAAGTATAGTCCAAATCACACTTTCTTTTATGGATCCATAAACTTATTGTGTTTGGGAAGAAAAATTTTGCATGCATCATTGTAGAGGTGTGGATAATTAAGGATGATGATAGCCATCTAATACAACTTTAGAACTTCCTTCTCCTTCATAGGTTTAGATACACATATCTCCTTGTCTATTGGCACATATGTTCAATGGAATTGTAATGTTGAATTAATGAGGAACAAGTTTGTTGGAATCATTTGAGAATTACTACTTCACCTGGCCCCCATAAAATGAATGTGCATGGGACATCTTGATCTTTATCAATCGTGTTTGAGGGAATCATTTTGTAACATCAAAGAAAATCTCACTTTCGGATGGGAGCACTAAATTAGTCATATAAGTCACATTTTGTCCACAATGGTTGAATTTCCTCTAAGTTTTGAAGGCCTTTGGACTCTTGTGCCAAGAGTTGAAAATGATCGTGCATTCTATTGTACAAGATCATAATCTTCCATATGTATTCAGTTTGGCCTAGTGTATCAACAATGTTTTGGAATAAATGGGAGTTAGTAATGACTCTTTCTATGTGATCGGTAGGGGGGATGATGAATGAGTGTCTCATCTTGATGATCCTGAACTCTAGAGGTGGCTAAATAGGCCCCCCTTGAATAGGTGCAACCCTTTAATCTAGTGGGATCTCTCTACTAGTAGCCCCTTCAATAGTTAATCTTAATGAATTTCATGCTTGGATTTGCTACCACAAATGAGGAAAATAACTAGTAAGAGAACAAGAACTCAATCCCCATGTGGGGGGAGCAAAGATCCTAACCATCATTAATGTGCACCCAGATCCTTAGTTACAATAGTGCATTATGCAATTGGGCTCAAAGGTTGTCTAATGCACATTGCACAAACAACCTACATGAACACTTGGGATATGGAATAACTTAGCATGGTGCAAGATTGTCTAAGGGAGTTTTTAAAGATAGTTATTTTCATAGTAGAGTGGATTTAGGGAATCATCATTACTGGAATTTATTCTAGAGCATTTATATTCTATGTGAGTACTTCCAAGAATACCATAAATAATGAAGTAGATAAACAATGAACAAAACACTCGCACACTATTATAGAGAAAGAACTCGAGAATAAATTTTTTTTGTATTGAGATGATGATACATGCAAGATACAATAGGGCGCATAAGTAAGCGTGCTAAACTCTCTCTTCTATCAGTCTAAATGTCCACTTCTTCTATGTTCAAAATACAAGATTCTCTCTGTTTAACGTTTCTCTTTTCAGTTACAAACAATAGATAACAATTAAACTCCTAGGAAGTTCTACAAACATAAATTTACAAAATTATAGAAATTAGATTTTTACAAAATTTGTGTAGCCGTACTGGCAACAACTTAACACTAGCACGCATGGTGGATATAAGGAATTGAACTCATAACCTATCGGCTAGGATATGATGGGCTAACCACTTGCCCCAAACGGCATGGTTGAGGGTTACTTCCTAATCCTTCCTCTTAGGGTGTAGTTCAAACATCTCCTATGACTTTATTGCATTCTTCCCCCCTTAGTTGATAATTGTCCTCAATGATTGACTCATGTATCCTAAAGTAAGTTTATGATCTAAGGGTCCGACCGGTTCATACATATCTAAAATCGGACACCATCTGATCACTCATGTGTATTGCCAAAGATCTCGAGGCTAGAATTAAGCATAAGTCCATGTGATCTCTTAAACAAGTGATCCACTTAGCCTAGTGGTTAAGTTTGACGGTTGTGAAGGAGGAGTTCTTGGGTTCAACCCCCATGGGGAATGGGGAGAGAGTTTTGCCTAAGGAGCTCTAGTGCCTTCTAACTCAAGTTAACATGAGTTAACTTGAGTCTAGTGAGACTTAACTCGAGAGGCGAGTACACCAACCACTAGTGGACTCTAGTGGAAGGGTGCTAAAGTAGTGGTCGAGAACACTTCAGCCACTAGTAGACTCTAGTGGAAGATATGAAAGGAGTGGAGGAGATTGCACATGCACTGATGCAATTGCACATGCACTGATGGAATTGCACATGCACTTATGGACTCTAGTTACATTTGTGGTCCTCATTGATTTGAGCAGCTATATATATAGGCATAAGGTTGGGAGGAGAGTCATCTCTCTAGCACGTGGTGGTCATAATTGTTAGTCTCTTGCATTGGTATCAGAGCTCTTAGGTGGAGAATCCATGGTGACCTTGATAGGTCCATCATCATCTTCATATTCTATACATAGAGAATATCCATTTTTGGGTGAGTTTTCTTTTGAAAGTAGACAAGCTCATTCGTGGCTTTCTTATGCCTCTCCTGCAAGAATTTTAGGTAGCAAAAGCTACATATCCATATATTTTGAAGTTTGACGATTGCGGGACTAAAACCTCTTCATGCTCTTAGAGCTAGAGTAGCCAATATATAATTCTGATAGCATTTCTGGTCTCATAATCATGAGTGGAGCAAAAGTATTCTTGTATGTATGTATCATTAGAGACTATAGCTACCGGGAGTTGAATGCATAACCTCCAATATATGATGCGCTTGAGCTAACGAGCAGTGCCTCATTCATTGGCATATAGGTTTTGCTTCAAAAAATAATAATCTCCAAAAAAATACGATGGACCATAACCTCTACGAGGCAAAAAATGCACGTCCATGCAAGACACAAGCATCCTACAGGATTCAAACCATGGTTAATGCTAGAATTGGCAATGCGGCTGACAAAGCATCCCACGTTCGTTATTGTTACTAGTTTAAAATAATATTTCTTCTATTAATTTGCTCTCTCGTGTAGTTGAAAGCCTTAGAGTGACCCGGTTGTGAACCCACAACAATGCTCTTGTAAGCTCATATGAGTCGATCCTGTGACCTCATGAGGCTCAGGATCCGATAACTCTTCTATGATGAGTGCCCCCGGACCAAAGAAAACATCAATGATTAGCAAAGAGGCACATGCAATCTCACATCTAATTGAAGTAAGTCAAGTGAAGGGTTAGCCTCTCCTATTTCCAACACATGCTTGCATCCATAGACAAGAATGAACAAAATCCATGCATGTGGAGATGTCAAGGATGGAGAATGTCTCTTCCTGAGCATCAATGGAAGGATGTAGCTTAATTGGGATCTAATTATTTTACAAGTTGATGTTTTCATTTCAATATTTGCTTTGCTCTATGCTTTCATATAGAATGCGTTGCTATTATCATTGAAGTAGGGAGCGAAACTTCAATTTTGAAAGCATTGTATGCAATTTAACGAAAGTAAAATAGGAGAGCATCCAAGTATGGAAACACATCACTCATAGACATGCATCTATGAAAGAATCTTGGTGCATTTATCCTTTCCAAAAAATGTTCTCGTGCACAAAACACGTTTTTTTTTCTTGCTTGAACAGATAATTAATGCTCAAGTTTATGCACATGAATGGTTATATCTTTTTAAAGAAGCTAGGAAGTAGAATGTTTGTGCATGGATGATTGGGAACATGCATTATCAAGCTCAAGAATCACTTGATTTAAGTTTAGTGCATAAAAGGAGAATACCAACATGTGCATGCACTCACATGCATTTGCATATGCATGATTCTTTGTTGAGTAGTTGAATACATATACTTTTGTTACCTCTTTTTCTAACTCGACTTAGATAGTTAGGGAAAATAGCAGACTAGGACGTTGCAAGGCTCCTGGGTACCATGCAACTCAAGTAGCTAGCTTGTTTTTCCCAAACGTGATACTTAGGTATCACAAATTATGAGTCTTGATTAGGAAAAGTAGGCCCTTTGAAAGTAAAGTGTTCAATTTTCTTGATCATTGGAGCGGCATGAGAATAGGGCTGCTTGAAAGTTTCCATGATCACTCTAAGTTTAGGAGACAACTTAGAGATTCCTAATGACAATCCCATATGTAGTCGTTAGCTTGGATTTGAGAAATCTTACATCCAAGAAGAATGAAAAGAGTTTCCTTAGATACTTGAGCACTTCTTAATGAACACCTTTATTTGATATTTTATCCCAAGATGTGACCAAAATCAAATAAAGCTAAATGGAACTTACACTACCTGGACTTTTAACCTTCACAAGGTAGTTGTTCTATTCCATAAGTAGCATTCCGAGTAAGAAGGTGAAGTTCCAAGAAAAAACCATGAAACTTTTGTAAGTTCTCATTTGATTCCATGCCGAGGAGTGATCGAAATCAAAGGTTGAACCTTAGCATCAATTGAACTTTGACGTTCAATAGGTGGATGATGGGTTCCATGATGATTGCATCTCTGGTAACGATGCGACTCGCTAAGCAAGCAAGAAAACTTGAAACAAATATTCCTTTTAGAAGGATTAGAGAGTTAAGTTTTGGTTTCATTTAAGCCAATTGAAGCTTCAAGAGGAAACATTATCAACTGATCTTTAAGAAATAAGCAAATTCCTAAATAAATGAATTCAACTGTGAACTTTTCAGTTAGGAATATAAAGTTTCAAGATATGGATCTCCAATCCATGAACTCTCCTAAACAAGTCATAAAGTTCAAAGTTTTGTGTTCATAGTAGCATTATTATTAGATCACTCATCAAAAGATGCTTGGACTTTAAACATAATTTTGATTACTGAAATATGTTTAAAGTACTCTAGTAATATCTAAAGATTTACCAATAATAAAGAATCTTGTATCAAACTCAAGAATAGGAATCGATATCACATAAATGAAAGTTCAAGTCAAACTTTCATAGTGGAATGAGAAACCATATCCTAAAGGTGATATTTGTTCTCTAGTTTGATACTTGAGAAATGAACAAATGAATCAATCAAGCTTTTGGATATTGTTTGAAAGTCTAAGAATTTCTTTCAAATATCCCTAAGCATTGCAAAATATTCCAAGATGAATCATTTGCTCAAGTTATTTGATTCTCTAGAATGAATCTCCAGTCCTTGAAAAAGAACATTCTCCCAAGTAGTGAGAATGAAATTCCTCATACTCTTTAGAAAAAAAGTAGTTCCCTAGGAGTCCCAAACCAACAAAAGTGGTTCTCAAAGTCCAAATGGTTGATATCACTTGGATTTGTATCAAAGATTCTTAGCTTTAGAATCTGAAAGGCATAAGAACATGCTTGGACTTAAGTAGGGAAAAGATCTCTAAAATCTTGCAAGTAAGTCAGAAAGCTTAGAAAAGTTTGAGAGATCTTAAAGATAAAGAATAAGTCTTTATTTTGGTCGCAAGATCAACAAGAACTGATCAATCTTGGCAAGATTTGTCCAAGAACTTGAGATTGGAACTACTTTGATGTTTTGCCAAGTATTGGCAATTGAAATAGTAAGTTGTTCCAAGTTTGAACAGAGTAGATATTCCAAGTATGTAGTCTACAACCGTGATGATGGTAATTAAGTCTGTGGAAGGTACAACATAAAATTTTGCCTATCCTTAAAGGAATTTCTTAAAGGTGAAATCCAAAAGCATGAGTGGATGCTTCGACTTAAGCAGTAGAGAGATTCCTCTAATGTCCCTCGGGTAGCTACTTAAAAGATTTTATGAGAAAGGAATCTAACGATAAGTAGTAAACCACTCTTGTCGCTACAAAATTGGTAAAGTCTAACCAATCAGACTTGGATTGAAAAAATTCACGAACTTGGAACGATAATTGGTTTTTTCTTTTGAAAACCCTAGATAAAAAGGATGGATGCTCCATCAAAAGGTTTTCAAGCTCCCAAAGGAAAGCACAAGATCATGAAATGATCATGTGAAGGGATTAAAATCTAGAAAATCTAGTTAGAGGTAATACCTAAAACTTCAAAATTTTCATAAAGAATTGATGCAAGAAGGTGCTCTATCAGATATAAAATAGGGTGGTATGGGACACCAGATTTTATACTAAGATTGATGTTCGAAAGATGGTATGGGATATGGGACCATGGGATGATAATTATATTTTAGTCCTAAAATAAATCTTGAAGTTAGATCTGATCCTCAAGGGAATTAAAGACTTCAAAGGAGAATTTTGAATTTCAAGGAAGATAAAAGTATGATCTGAAGATACTTCAAGATCAAGTACGAATGAAGATACGAAGTAAGTAACTTCCCAGACCTTCTTGAAACACTTCAAGCTAAAGTGTTGTTGATTCAAAAATATTTGATCAATTTCTAAAGAAGTAGGACTTTGACATTGAAATGATCCTTTCAACTAAGGAATATTTTGACTAACTCAAGCACTAAGTTCCTAGTGTAACCTGGTAAATTCAATCCTTTGACTCAAAGTAATGCACAAGAATTGCATTCCCAGTAAGGAGTCATAAAGATTGAATATAGGCAGGAACTTAGTCTCAAGTGAAGCATTGTTTGAGTAAAAACTCATCAATAGAACCTCAGTGGGTAGGCACACTGATGTTGAATACCACACTAGTGTCTTGTGGTTGGATGATGCTTAGATTTGCTCTATGAATCTTTCTGAGAATCGAGTTCCTTTCTCTTAAGGATAGAAAAACAAAATGCTTCAATAGCTTGTTCAAACATATCATTAAGAAATTAAAGTCTTGAGTTAAAGTCTTGGGTCATCAAGTATTTGAATCATAGCAAGTTTATAGTTTAGAAGTTCGAGTTAGTTATACAGAGTTTTAGTTATTTCCTTTCGCTTTCCACATCTTTTGGAATAGACTCAGATATGGTATCTGATTTCTTTCACAAAAGTCTAGGGTTAGTCGATTGGAACTAGATAACTAGATTAAACATCCTAGATAGATGTTGTGTATAAGAAATTATTCAATCTTCAAAAAAATGACAAGTCCAAGATTGAATTATTCAATTGAGTTTGCTTCCAATTTCTAGCGTAACACTCATGATTTTCTAGAGTTCAGTACACTCTAGAATAGTGAAGTTAGGAATTGCTCATAAGATTGACAATTCCTAAGAACTTTTAGCTATAGTCTTTGAGAGAAGTGTCCTAAGTTGGATGATTTTCATTTTGAATTTGACTTGGTCAAGATATAGTAAGGTTGATCCAGAGTAGACAGAAAACTTTCCCCTACAATTTACATAGGATTTTTAAGCCTATTAGGACTGAGTAGTCCTCCAGTCGGGTAAAAAAATGACGTAACTGTTGGATGGGAGTAAGCGATTATACAAACATCCACGTTAGATATTTGGATCAATCAAACTTCAAGTTTTCCAAATCAAATTCAAGTGAATCCACAGTTCTCAAAGTCTTGTGAGGGATAAGAATCCCGGCTTAATTACTAAGTCCATGCATCAATTATGCCTAGAAATGGACTAGTAAATAGAATCCATCCATTTCATATGTTTGTGCCTAGATCGCACATCACGAAACAATGAAGTGGCTGGGGATGTTTTTAGATCCCACCCTTATAAATCATTCAATACTTTGTACTTTGTCCAGTTTATCAAAGTGAAAATCCACACAGTGTTTTGAATCATTTGCGCGAGGATCTCGCCACAGAGATGAGACATGTTCTTCTAGTTTTAGAACATGAGCATGTTCATCCAGTTTAAGAACACGAGGCTCGGGGGTTGCCTACGGTTATATATATATATATATATATATATATATATATATATATATATATATATATATATATATATATATATATATATATATATATATATATATATATATATATATATATATATATATATATATAGTGTTATTTTTTAGGACGAAAATCCTTTCCAAGGGGGGAAGAATGTAATAAATTAAGTCTATGATCTAAGGGTCTGGCCAGTTCAATTAGATCTGAAATTGGACACCGTCTGGTCACTCATATGTATGGCCAAAGATCTCAAGACTAGGCTTAAGCATAAGTCCATGTGCTCTTTTAAACAAGTGATCCACTTAGACTAGTGGTTAAGTCTCAAGGTTGTGAAGGAGGAGATATTGGGTTCAACCCCCATGGGAAGCATGGGGAGAGAGTTTCACCCAAGGAGCTCTAGAGCCTTCTAACTCAAGTTAACCTGTGTTAACTTGAGTCCAGTGAGACTTAACTCGAGAGGCAAGTACACCACCCGCTAGTGGACTCTAGTGGAAATTGCTAAAGTAGTAGTCAAGAACAATTCAGCCACTAGTAGACTCTAGTGGAAGATATGAAAGGAGTGGAGGAGATTTCACATTAACTTATGGAATCTAGGTAAATTTGTGGTCCTCATTGATTTGAGCAGCTATATATACAGGCATAAGGTTGGGAGGAGAGCCATCTCTCTAGCATGTCGTGGTTGTAATTGTTAGTCTCTTGCATATCCTCTAGCCTCCCTGATTATTTCTTGAACTCCATTGGTACCCTTGAATTGATGTCCTCAACCTCGCATAGTTTCTTGAACCTTGTTCGCAACCTTGGTGTCTTGAACCCTGTTCTCAACCTTATTATCTTGAACCTTGTTCTCACCCATGTTTGGTATCTTGAACACTCAATCAAGTGCCACCCAACGTTTCCCAAGTACTTCACACTTCCAGCCTAACTCAATAGATTCGTAATTTGCATTCCAAGAGCTTTCGAATGGTATCTTATATGCCTCAATCTGACTTACGGATTGAGAGGTACACCCAAATCTCTCTTGGATAGAGTTGTTGAAAGAACTTGGAGAAGCTTGGAGAAGCTTGTAGAAGGTAGAAAAGTGTGTTTCGAAGCGACGAAGTTTGGTCAAGCCAACCGGCACAAGACCAGCCCTTGAGCTTATGGACACTCAAATAGACCTTATAGGCATGTGATAAGTGCAAAGAAACACACTATGTACTTTGGAGCATGAAGAAGAATGATTTGATACAGAACAGATAGGTTCGAGGGTCGACTAGCTCAAAAAACTTACTATCTATGGAAGAGACAATGAACTTCAAATGCCCATAGCAACCAACGTGATTACAATTAGAAAAACTCCTTTTATGGGAGTGATAAACATAGGGTTGAGTGTATGGAATGCACAAAATTATAAGGAATAAGCAAAATATGCTATAGGAATGAATGCGACATTCACCAGTGGTACTTCCTATTTTTCAGGAATACGTAGAGATTGACCCCGACACAAAAAAACTCAGATTTCTCCCAATCTACGGAACCAAATGCTATGAAACTTTACAAGCCTAAACTAGACACTTATACATTTCTAATGAGCTACTCGGCACTCAATTTGGAGCTCTGGAGAGAGAGCAAAAGCCTCTGCAAGATTACTGTTGGCGAAGAAAATGATGCAGAGAATTGAAGGAGCAAGACAATGATGGTCACAAGTGTATGTATATTGCTTCCATGTACTGTACAAGTAATTCCAAGTCTTTATATAGTCTCTAGGAGTGCTCCACGACTTCTACAAGATAATTTTGAATACAAATGAAGGTGGGAATGGTTGTTGGAGGGAATCAATTCACTTTCCTACAATCTAGGAAAAAGTGAAGATCTAGTTTACTTTTATGTGATTGATTGCTTGATTGAATGCAACTTCAACCACCACAAATTCGTGGGATTTGGGCTCTATCTTTCTACCTTTACATGTGTAAAGCTCAAGGCTTTTACAACGGTAAATGAACCATCAAAAATCTCTCAAAAAAATACAATAAATGAGCATAAGAAAAAGAACTCTCCAATGGATATTCTTTGGACGCGATAGCCTTTGATGTCGATCAAATCCACCTCAAATAGTGTAAGCTTGATGGTCCAACAACTCCCCCTCAAGCTAAAGTATGCTTGAGTCTTCATTCTTTGATAGGTTGAATACCTACCATAGCTTTGAACCTACAAAGCTTTATTCCATCAAGTGCCTTCGTCATCATATCTGCTACTTGCTTTTCAGTTGGAACAAAAGAAATGTCAATCTCCTTTGCCATGAGCTTCTCCCTGATGAAGTGGTAATGGACTTCTATGTGCTTGGTTCTCGCATGGAAAATAGGATTTGCCGCTAGATGCATGGAACTTACATTATCTCCAAATATGTGAGGTTTGGAACTCACAAGTTCCAAATCTGTATACAATGCTTTTAACCATATTGCCTCTTGAGTTGCTATGGTCAAGCCTCTGTACTCTGCTTCATTTGAAGATAAAGCAACTATTGGTTGCTTCTTGGAACTCCATGACACTAACTTCAAACCTGCAAATGCTAAGTAACCAGATGTAATTTCTCTATCATCCTTAGCTCCTGCCCAATCTGCATCTGAGTAGATTTTGATATCCAAAGCTGAAGAGTAAGGATAGAATATACCTTCGTTGATGAGTGGTCTTCTTGGTGAGTGCATGAACTGACTAAGCACTCCCACACTATATGAGATGTCTGCCCTTGTATGAGTAGCATATATCAAGCTACCTACGAAGCTTTGATATTCTTTAATGTCTTCAATCTTCTCACCTTCATAAACACTAAGTTTATGATTCATCTCCAAAGGTGTACCTGCAGGTTTAGTGTTCCCCATTTTGAACTTGAGAAGAAGATCCTGAATGTATCTTCGCTTAGTCAAATACATTCCTTCATCTGTGTATATCACCTGCATACCTAGGAAATATGTGAGCTCACCTAGGTCACTGATCTTGAACTCCTCTTGCATGTGTCTCTTGATCCTTTGAATGCCATTTAGATCATCACCTATCACAATAATATCATCTACATATATGCATAGATAGATAACCTCATTGTGATCCCTTTTGATGAATAGAGAAGGATCTGAGCTACTAGCTTTGAACCCTTGATCTTGAAGATATGTAACCAACCTGTAATTCCAAGCTCTAGGAGCTTGTTTCAATCCATACAATGCTTTCTTAAGTCTGCAAACATAAGATGGATGATTAGGGTTTTCAAAACCTGGTGGTTGTGACATGTATATCTCTTCACTTATCCAACCATTTAAGAATGCATTTTTCACATCAAGCTAGAGGAGTCTCCAATTCCTTGCAGCAGGTACACTTATCAATGTCCTGATTGTAGTCATCTTTGCAACTGGTGAGAATGTTTCCTCATAGTCTATACCATGAGTTTGTGAGCATCCTTTGGAAACTAATCTTGCCTTGTACCTGCAAACTAATCCATCTAAAATTCTTTTAACTTTATATACGCATCTGCAACCAATTACCTTTTGATTCGGTGACATTGGAACCAAATCCCAAGTGTCCATCTCCTTCAATGCATCTATCTCTTCGTTCATGGCCTTTTCCCAATTAGGGTTTCCCTTTGCCTCTTCATAGACTGAGGGTTCCTCTGAAATAGAGTCTTTTGCCAAGCAGATTGAATGCTTCGTAACCAATGTGGAATCATATCCATACCTTTCTAGTTGTTTCTTCTCTCTTGTTGATCTTCTAGGTGCTTGTTTCGAGCATTCTCCAACCTCTCGTATCTTTGCTTTGCCTCTTGACTTCCATAGCTTGTAATCCCTTTCTCTTTCATCTTGGTCATTGTCTGTATCACTTCTTGGATCTTGGACCTATGTATCATGCTTGCTTCTTAATTGATGAGAGTCAGAATCAAGATCATATGCTATTGTACCTTTTGTTTGTCTTCATCATACCAAGACCTGTGTTCTTCAAACATAACATCTCTACTTGTAGTGAATTGCTTGGTTGAAGGATTGAAGAACCTATAACCCATCTGAGTTGAATCATATCCAATGAACACTACCTTTGTTTCCCTTTCTAGCTTCCCTCTTATTTGTGATGGTACATGAACATAAGCTAAACAACCAAAAACCTTGCAATGTCCAAGACTAGGTTTTCTTCCATGCCATGATTCATAAGGAGTCATACCTTGAAGTGATTTGGATGGTAGTCGATTGACAAGGTACACAGCAGTTGAAATAGCTTCTGCCCACAGATAATGTGGCAACTTCTTCTCTTCAAGCATTGTTCGGGCTGATCCAACCAATGTCTTGTTTCTCCTCTCTGCAATTCCATTTAGTTGAGAAGAGTACCTAGTAGTCACTTCCCTTTTGATACCTTTGTCCTGCAAGAACTCATCAAACTCTTTGGAGAAGTATTCTCCCCCTCCATCAGATCTGAGCTTCTTTAGTGATCTACCTGTATGATTCTCCACATGTGCAAGATACTTCTTGAAGCAATCAAACACTTCATTCTTACTCTTGATAAAGTATATAACAGTCCATCTACTATGGTCGTCAATAAATGAGACATAATACCTTGATCCTGCCAATGAAGGTTCTTGACTTGGTCCCCATACATCTGTATGTACTAAGTCCAATAAGTTGTTGTGGATGTAGCCTTTGTGGTTGAAAGGTTGTCTTTGTGCCTTCCCAATCTGACATGCATCACACCTGTTAATCATGTGTTGCTTTGATATGTTCGGCAATCCTAGAACACTTTGATCTCTGCATATATCCTTCAAGGTTCTTTCATTCACATGAGCAAGTCTCTTATGCCACACATCAAGCTCACTTAGGGTTTGAGACCCAAAGTTGAATATAGCTATGTTCCTGGTTTATCCTACTTCAAAAGTAAAGAGCCTACCATGCTTCTCACCTCGGGCTATCTTTTTGAAGCCTTGACATGGATCTTCCACAAAAGCTCCATGTTGGTTGAACCTAACTTGCAAGCCTTTTTCAACTATTGGCCTACACTTATTAGGTTTTTAGTGATAGTGGCTACATAGAGAACCTTACTTAGAATGTTTGTCTTGCCATTGGAAGCTTTGACATTACCAATTTTCTCCACATTGTGCTTCGTGTCAACCCCTGTTTGCACTTCATGTCTATGCTTTGGACTTTCCAAATCAGATAGAAGAGCAATGTTGCCTGCAACATGATTCGAACATCCTTAATCTATGTAGAACAAATGATCATCTTCTTTACCTTCTTTGTGGCTTAGATTCATAAGAAGCAATGAGTCTTCATGTGGTTGATCTTCTAAATAATTGTTGTAGTCCCTTCTATTATAGCTTCTATTCTTATTGTTGAAGTTATGTCCACCTCTGCCTCTATTGCTGCCATATCCACCTCTTCCACTTCCTTTTTGGGTCTTCCCATTGAACCAGCAATTCTGAGTGGTGTGGTTGGTATTATCGCATATGGCACATTCAGAGTGGTGTGGTTGAACATTCTGACATTTGGCTTTGTCTTGCTTTGGTCCCTTCTTCTTCCCTTTCCACTTGCTCTTGCTTGCAAAGTTGGCTTGGGAAGTCTCTTCTTTATCTTCTTCCTTCTTCTTGCCTTTCTGCTTCTTATCCTTCTTATCTGCATATAGAGTACTAGTTGAATTACCATGATAAGAGTTACCTTCCTTTATGCTATTGTTGGCTTCTTGATTGAAGAGTTGTCCAAGAAAGATGTTGAAGTCTGGAGTTTGCACATCCATGATGAGATCATAAGCCGTCGTGAAGGATTGCCATTGCTTATCACTTCGAATGCCGTTGAGAATTTGCCTCATGATGACCTCTTCTTCAATAAGCTCTCCAATGGATGCTAACTGATCTGCAACCTCCTTGACCTTGGTAACAAACTGTATGATGGTTTGTTTAGATGTCTTCTTCATTTGGTTGAACTCATTCCAAAGATGATTCTTTCTTGCTTTGGTACTAGCAGAAAAGAAAGTCTCGAGGGAATCCCAAGTTTCTTGAGATGTCTTGCATCCTCTAATATGTGGTAATAGAAAGTCAGAGATAGAGTTTAGTATGTATGACCTTGTTTGAGCATCCCTTGCGCACCAAAGTGTGAGTTTATCTATCTCCTCTTGTGTAGGTCCTCCTTTGGATCTTGGAATAGGCATAGCTTCATCACCTCCTACAATTCCATAAAGATTTCTACCTTGCAAATAGGCCTCCATTTTGATTTGCCAAGTCGCATAGTTGTGTCGATCAAGCTTCTCGATCATTGAGGGAAAGCCGTCACCCATCTTGATCTAGCTCTGATACCACTGAAAGAACTTGGAGAAGCTTGTAGAAGGTAGAAAAGTGCGTTTTGAAGCGACGAAGCTTAGTCAAGCCAACTGGCACAAGACCAGCCCTTGAGCTTATGGATACTCAGATAGGCCTTATAGGCATGTGATAAGCGCAAAGAAACACACTATGTACTTTGGAGCATCAAGGAGAATGAGTCAATAAAAAACAGATAAGTTCGCGGGTCGACTAGCTCAAAAAACTTACTATCTATGGAAGAGACAATGAACTTCAAATGCCCATAGCGACCAGCATGATTACAATTAGAAAACATCCTTTTATGGGAGTGATGAACATAGGGTAGAGTGTATGAAATGCACAAAATTATAAGGAATAAGTGAAATATGCTCTAGGAATGAATGCGACATTCACCGGTGGTACTTCCTATTTTCGAGGAAACGTATAGATTGACCCCGAGACAGAAAAACTCTAATTTCTCCCAATCTACTAAAACAAATGCTATGAAAATTTATATGCATAAACTAGACACTTATACCTCTCTAATGAGCTATCTATTATGCAATTTGAAGCTGTGGAGAGAGAGACCAACAGCCTCTGCAAGGTTACTATTGGCGAAGAAGATTATGCAGAGAATTGAAGGAGCAAGACAATGATGGTCACAAGTGTATGTATATTGCTTCCATGTATTGTACAAGTAATTCCAAGTCTTTATATAGACTCTAGGAGTGTTCCACGACTTCTACAAGAGAAAATTGAATTCAAATGAAGGTGGGAATGGTTGTTGGAGGGAATCAATTCACTTTCCTACAATCTAGGAAAAAGTGAAGATCTAGTTTGATCTACTTTTAGGTGATTGATTGCTTGATTGAATGCAACTTCAACCACCACAAATTCGTGGGATTTGGGCTCTATCTTTCTACCTTTACATGTGTAAAGCTCAAGGCTTTTACAACGGTAAATGAACCATCAAAAATCTCTCAAAAAAATACAATAAATGAGCATAAGAAAAAGAACTCTCCAGCGGATATTCGCGATAGCCTTTGATGTAGATCAAATCCACCTCAAGCATAGTGTAAGCTTGATGTTCCAACAGTTGTCAAAGCGCTGCCTTCCCAATTCCAACTGTTTCACATGGCAGAGTGCCCAAGCACCTTTTTTAGAGGCCACTGGGTCAATCCACCTTTCCCAAGCCTACTTCCTAGGCTCTGATGCCAATGTAAGGAATTGAACTCCTGAACTACCGGTGAGGAGTATGATGGGCTAACCACTTGTCCCAAAAGCCATGGTTGAGGATTACTTCCTAATCCTCCCTCTTAGGGTGTAGTTCAACCATCTCCTTCCTATCACTTTATTACAGTGGAATTGAACCCACTAATCCATAAATCATTTGTATCCAAAGCTAGATTCCATTTTCTACCTAAATCATACATGGATTCATCAAAAGGTTCCCTAGGGCTAGTGAATCTAGACTCAATCAATTCCCAAAAAATTTCTTCATTTTGATTATCTTATAATTGAGCTTTTTAAGCCGAATCTTCTACCTTTGCTTTCATAAATTGTTCATATATATTTTCCACCAAATCTCGAGTTCCTGCCTGTGCTTCTTCAATCTGCGTCTATAGTTGTTGGAACTCTTCATTCCTTTGTGTGATTTGAGCATCTTTATTTTTTATGGAATTGTGTAAACTCAATTCATCTTGCAATTGCGTCAACTCAATAATTTGAACTTCTTTATCTTGTAACATTTGTATCTGTTCTGCAATATATTGCATTGCTTCTTCTAATTGACTTTCCAAATCTTTGATACCTTCAATCTTGATCAAGGGTACTTGTAAGCTCTTTGTTAAGGACACAACTTGATCAGAGAAGAAATTCTTCTCTGTGACTAGAGCAACAACTTGATTATGCAAGTTGTCTTTATTTTCTCTCACTCACGTGAGTTCATCTTGAACTGTTTGAAGTTGTTATGTAGCCTCTTGATTATCTTTATTAATCTCTTTGATGTGGATATCTAAATCATTGATCTTGGTCCTTAATATCTGAACCTCTTCCTCGAGGATATTGGCTCTACCTAATAATGCATCCTGCAATTCCACATTTTGTTGTTTTAATAACAATAGCTCTACATTTTTAAAGAAAAAACCGATGATAATCAGACTACATCTACAATGATGTTGGACTAGATCTCAAAAGCTTTTAAAAACCATGGTTAGATGACTGACAAATAGTCAATCATTGGTAATTGGACTCGGCCAAATGGTTTCTTATAGGGATTTGGGTATCTTTGATTGAAGGTTGGGAATTGGAAATTACATGAAGACAAACCTATCTACAAAAATCAATGTATCTCAGTTCTGTGTGATATTGAAGGTTGAGAATCCAAAAATATTTGATTCTAGAATTGCAAGTGTTGTTGTTGTTGTTGCTACTGTTGTTGTTATTCTTGATGTTGCTCTTCTTGTCTTCTCTAAGTAGCTTCTTCTTTTGCAAGATTTTGTCAACGTTTAGATTAAGCAACCACATTTACCTCTTCATGTTGTTGTTGTCAGACATCTTCATCTGTTTGCTACTGCCTTCTCCTGAATCATTCTTCTTGAGACTATCGAAGTGCCTCCTGCTCTATGTGGATTCCAGCTCTTTTCTCTGCATTTAATGGATCAGTGTCATCTGGGATTGCCCTTTTTCTTTTCCATTTCCCTGCTTGCAGGAAGCCTACTTCATCAACCATATTAAATTGCCACATCTGATTAAGAGGTGCTGCCAGAACCAAAAGTGATAATAAAAGCCCTATTTTGGTATCAAATTGTTGGGCTTTTTTCGTTGGCTGATAGAATTTTCAGAACCCCTTCTTCATCCATTAAAAGATGATTTTTGCCGAGTTCATCTAGCCATTGGTTGTTGATGCATCAACCATTAGTGAATACAAGATTTTGCGAGACCCCATAATGTTTGGTTTGTATGAATATGGCCAAGGTTGCTAGACTTAAACCATTTTAAACCAGATTTCCATGGATTCAAATCACGCAGGTGGGTGCATTTGTACTCCCTAAAACAAGATTTTTCAAACATGTGCTCCATTTCTTATGTGGAGGCAAGCTCTTCCGGTGTTGTAATGCTTTGATTACTAACCTTCAACTGTGTTGCAATGTAAGCTAGATCAATAAACGCACAAACATCTATGCCGATGCAAAACTCGAGGAATGTACATTGATCTCCAACAGCTTTGAGTTGATCGTGGCATTGTTGGATGAAAGAATTCGTCATTGAATGATTTGGGATATTGCTGCAAGGAATCTTGGTGTAGTGTAGCAGCCTGCACTATTGAAACCAATTGGTAGTTTCAATGCATTTGGTAACACAATTCCTATCATGGTTGCAAGAATGTGTTAGAAACGCACGCTATAGGATAAGTTTGTACAATAAAAATTAATAGGTAAAAATATGAGTCAATTCACCAATCTGCTTAAGTATGGAAGTAACAAAACTATTGTAATTTTGCATGTGCATGAAATTGTGTATGTGCTTGATTCTTTAGATACGGCTTGATTGTTGTATGCATGTCCAATGATTCCAAATCTATCATATCAATTCTCAAGTTGCCAGCTTTTGAGGCCTTGCTAATCATGCAAGGTGCAATGAAGTGTTTATTAAATGTGTACTAGGGCCACTTACTAAAATAGAGAATTATGTACACTATGATATAGTAAATGCTATGAAGCTACATGTAGTATGATCAAAGCTTGGATCCATTGACTAGAACCTACAAAATCTTTCCAATCAAAGTTGCTAACTAGAAAGTATCTGGCCCAATTTCTTTATGAATTCGAAAGGGCCTATCCATTGGAGCTTAAATTTTTCGGCTTGTCTTTTCATTTTTGAATTAAAAAATAAAACCAGATGTCCAATTCAAAAGGCAGGTGTCCATAAATGATGATCATGCTAGCACATTTATTTATATTGAACTTCTTGCATTAGTAGAAAATTATTGTAGCTATCTTCTTCCAAGTATCGTAAGGTATCCATCTGAAATATAAAATACTGTTTTGGGAATAAACGATTCTCAACTGCAATTTGTGGACTAGGGACAATAAATTCCATGAGAATAATAGCTTCGATACCATAGATTAGCATGAAAGGCATAAATCCAATTGAATCTTTATATGAGGTACGGTAAGCCCATAGAATCAAAGGTATATATTGTTCCCATTTAGTTGGATATTCAAGAAGAAAATTTTGAATCATTGTAAGTAAAACCTTATTAGTACTTTTTGCCAAATAATTAGCTCAAGGATAGTATGGGGAACTAAACTTATGCTTTATTAAAGAATCATCAATGATAGATTTAATAAGAAAATTCAAAAAATGAGTACCACAATCCGAAACTAATTCTAATGGGAGTGCAAATAGAGAAAATAATTCAATAAGTAAAACTGTAGCAATGCTTCATATAGTTGAATGTTGTAAGCACCAAGCTTCCACCCATTGAGTAGAGTGATCAATGCATGTCAAAATGAAGGATTTTTTGAAACTTGTTAGAGGACGGATAGGAGCTATAAAGTCCAAACCCCATTTCTGAAAAGGTTCCAAATGAAGAATAGGTTGCAGAGGAAAATGATGTACATTCCAAGGTTCACCCATATGTTGACAAGGATCACATATATGGACATGATCACAAACATCTTTGTGAAGGGTTGACCAACATAACCCACTTTGCTGGATGACAAATAGGAGCTATAAAGTCAAAACCCCATTTCTGAAAAGGTTACAAATGAAGAATAGGATGCAAAGGAAAATGATGTATATTCCAAGGTTCACCCATATGTTGACAAGGATCACATATATGGACATGATCACAAACATCTCTGTGAAGGGTTGGCCAACAAGGATCACATATATGGGCATGATCACAAATATCTTTGTAGGATTTTCTTTATTATTAAATCAGTGCCATGATGACCACCTGAAATTCTAGAGTGAGCTTCCAAAATAACATTCATGACTTCATGTGGTAGAATACAACAAGTAATATCTCTATAATACATATGATCAAGGATAATAGAAAAGTGTCTGCTCTGTAAAGCTAAATTTTTTCGTGTTGTGGTCCATAAATGGGAAGGAGGGACATGAGTTGCAACAAAAGACATCATTTCATCATACCAGGTAGAAGTTACTAATTTTAGTTCAGTATTATCAACAATATGAAAAAGATCTACATTAGAAAAGAATCATTGATCCCATCTGAAGGTTCATCATTATCCAATGGAAATAAAAATTCTTCGATGATATGCAAAGAGCTAGGACAATGGTCTAGATTATAGTGATATTCTTGTAAGAGTAGGACCCACCAAGCTAATCTTCCAATGATAGGTAGAGTAGTGATATTGATGCTAGAACCTCCATTAATTAATACTCTTGAAATCTGAGTATTCTTGTACCATAATGAAATGAGGATACTACGTAATCCACCAATTCATCTTGAGATGTTTCCATGGTATTAACTTGGGCTTGATCTTCCATATTATCGATTGGACTTGGCTTGTGCACCTCTTTCAATATAGCGTCCCAACAAGTAGGGAATAGTTCTAGCAGAATCCCTAGTGGTAACTGAATTGTAGACTTACAAAATAGCTACCAAGGATCTATTACAATAGTAACATCCTTTGGAAAATTAGGTTTTGGAGAATTGGTGGCTGTTGCATGATTTAGTTTAGTATTAAATGAAGATGCTAAACTTGGCACTACCATATCATCCTTGATGACTCCGCTTGTAACTTAATTTAGATTGGCCTACTCGAACTTGCTGTAGGAAATTCAACTTGAGCTTTTTTGGTCCATCCCAATACATGATTATAAGCTTGGTGATCTGCCATAACATCTCAAACAATTGCGGAATCATTTTTATTCTGTAATCTTTTGGATCTAGTAACTACTCGAGCTATTGTATCCTCAAATGTTAAGGCTACCATGTTCATCATTGGAGCCTTAAGTTTACTTTCTTGTTTTCTTCTATCATAATCTTGAGCATCTAGGCAATCAACCCTAATATGACCATATTTCAGACAAAATCGACATTGTGGATCTTTTCCTTCATTTTGATACTCCCCTTCATCTCAAAGGTAATGATTAAAAGGTCCACTCCTCACCCATAACCTTGGTAATTTGATTGATTTTGTTCCCTATTACCTAAAAAATAGGGTCTCGTCTATTTTTGAGATTACTTGAATCATTTATATGAACATTATGTATAGATGATGATGACTACCGTTGCCTAGAGGGTCTGGGTTCTCGTTGAATGTGACTAGTAGTGGCCACCTGATTGTGATTATTATATTTACATTTATTGGTACTGTGATTCATTAAATTACAAATGGCACAATACATCTCATTTAATGCACAGCTGGCCGCTACATGGCCCAGATTCCCACATTTTTTACATATATAGCTAGTTGTACATATTTGTGTTCACTTGATGTAAAACATCTGGAGAGTGTTTCCAAATCAGATTAGCGGCCTTCAAATTTCATTCTAATTGCTCCATAGCATCTATAATCTGATCCAATGTTCTATTATGATCTAATGCAAATATGATTTTTTTTTTCTTTTAATAATGGAGTCAACCCATCCATAAACTAGCCACGTACTACATCTTGAGGAGGGCACTTCACCTCCAAAATTTGTCGCAAAGTACTTCAAAATAAAGAAGCATATTCAACCACTGCTTGGGTCAGTTGTTGCACCATGTCCTGCAAGGTTATAAACAACTGAACTTTAGTCTTACTTTCCTAAATCACCTTAAGAATGTTGTTTTCAAAGCATCATACATTACAAAATGATTGGGAGACAATTTTGTTAACCAACGAACAAATTCTCCTTCCAAAGTAGCCTAAAAAACTTGAAACTTTTGTGCATCATTTGGATTTCCTTCTAGCAATTCATACTGTGTATCAAAAAGAAAAACTTGCATATCATGGTCATCATCAATTTTTTCACTGAACTGATTAACTTGCATTCCACTAATTCGGTGCATTGGGATTGCCATATGAATTGGAACTTGCAAACTCTTCCACTCTTTGTCTGCAGGTATCCACCAAAAATTTTCCTCTTCTTCAAACTTTATGCCTTCCTAGGACTCCCTCTCAAATACTACACCAAACTAGCTTTGTAATATGGTCTGCTTTTATTCAAGCTTCTCCATCCAAAGAGAATCCAAAAGTCCCAACACCACACCTCAATTTGAGGGTCCTCTTTCTAGTTACTTGCTTGGTTACTCTTTGGCCTGTCGTCCTTCTACGTCATTTGTTTGCAACATAACTGCTTCAAAAGACACTTGTAACTCTAGGAGTTGTGTTAGTAGTGGGTACAATATTACCCCTTTTTCCACTAAGGTGTGCAGTTGTTCGTATACATGAGAACTTTCCCCTTGAGCAATATCCATATACCGTAGTGCAGATGCTCTCGCCACTCCAAGTGTTGCCTCCACTTCTTAATGCTTTGAGAATCACTTACCTGATTGTGTTGGCATACTCATTCTCCATTGCCGAGAATCCTTTTGTTTGTCCCTTCTACACCGGTTTTCACTTCACCTTACCATGCAACATTGATAATAACCCATCCCATCATGGATGCCAAGATGTTTAAAGATAGTTATTTTCATAGTACAGTGGATTGGAGGAATGGGGATTATCGAAATTTATTCCAGTGCATTTCTGTTCTTTATGAGTACTTCCAAGAATACCGCAAATAATGAAGTACATAAACAATGAACAAAACACTAGTACAGTATTATAGAGAATGTACTCAAGAATAAAATTTTCTGTATTAAGATGATGACACATACAAGATACAATAGGGTGCAAAAGTAATCGTCATGAACTCTCTCTTTTGTCACTCTAAAACTTCTCTTCGTATGTGTCCAGAATATGAGCTTCTCTTGGTTCAACCTTTCTCTTTTTAGTTACAGACACTTGGACAAGGGTTAAACTCCTAGGAAGTTCTACACACATATATTTACACAATTATAGAAATCAGATTTTTACAAAATTTGGGTAGTTGTATCAATGATAGCCTAACAAGAGGATCAATTGCGGTATGAACAAATTTGTATAGTATTGTTAGAGTTTCAGGTATGAGAAGAAGAAAGAGAAATGTGATGATGATTACGAGGTTAACAATGAAAATTATAAAAGGCCTACTGAGTTAACAAAGTTACAAGGCTTAATTGTTTGTCATTAGACAGCTTAATAAATTTATGTCTAAGGTCGTTTGGATTGGCTTACCTGCAAGCTAATTATGACTTTGCTTTATAGAATACAAGGTATACCAAAAATCACCATGTTTCACTCAATATGTCTTTGAGTCATTACATGTCCTTCTTTATACATTATGGAAGATATGATGAGTGCAATAACCATTCACTTTGTACTCTATTCACTTCAAGAACTTTAGCTCGGAAAAACATAGGAAAAGGTAAAAAATCCATATTTTGAAATGATTTCTATGTTAATGATCCATATACAATAGGCTATACGATTTAATCTAAGTACATGAGGCGTATGTTATTAGGATGTAGTGAAGATTGCAAAGATTATCCATTGTATGATCTAGAGGGAAAAAAAATAAGTTTTAGAAATGATGTGGGCTCTCGTGATCCACCATATGCAACAAAGTTGGAAAACTATTACTTCATTTTATTATTAACCAAAACCAATGTCATCATGTGCACAACCAATATCAAGTCCAAGTACCCTATACACGCTTAAGCCCTCTTAAATCTTCTATTGGAATGGCACGATTGACTAGTACTTCATATGTTAGACACATGTAGATAATTCATATAAGGGCACAACATCCACTAAGCACTTATTTCTTCACCCATCTTGTTGAGTCTGGTTGAATCTATTGGATTATCCAATATGAGATGTTAATGTGTGTACCATGCCCATGTGCCAAGTATAGTCCAAATCACACTTTCTTGTATGCGTCCATAAGACAATTGTGCTTGGTGAAAGAGACATTTTGCATGCATAATTATAGAGGTGTGGATATGTTAGGGATATCTATTTAACCCAAAAAATGTAGGACTTCCTTCTTCTTCCCAGGGTTCATGTACAAATATCTCGTCGTCCATTGGTACATGTGTTCCATGGGCTTGTACTATTGAATTGATGGGCCATACGTTTGTTCAAATCAGACCTACTCCCTCACCTAATCCCAATAAAGTGAATGTGCATGGGATGTATTTACCTTTATCAAACATGATTGAGCGAATCATTTTATAGCATCAAAGAAATTTTGGCTTTGGGCTAGGAGCACTAAAGTAGCCATATAACTAAGCTTTTCCCCATGATGATTGGAGTTCTTATGAGTTCTAAGGAGTTCTTTTTTGTTATATAGCAAGTTCTCATGAGGTGCGTTACCCACTGTGTTTGAAGTACTTTTCTCTCGTTCTCTTTCATGAGGATGAAACATGCTCATATTGGGTACAAAGGGTGGATTGTCTTTCTAATAGCAAATCTTTGTGAGCTGCTAGACAAACTTTAGTTCTCGAATTCAATAAAAATTTCATCCACGCCTGATATAGATTGGTCCTTACTCCACATCTATAGGTTTAGGAATGGTGGATGATCTCTAAACTATAGATGTAGGAAACATGGGTACATCATACTTTATTGCTTCGTAGAAATGTAATAAAGTGGGTGAAGCAAGCTCATTCTAAGGACATGAACGTGATGTTGGTGATCACACTGTTGTAGGGACAATTGAAGGATGTGGATCATGGCTCTTTGGAGATCATCCAATTCAATGAATAGACCCTCATTTTTGTGCTTGTATAGGTCCAAAGTGTGTCCAAGTTCATCAATCATGTCCTGAAGCTGTGATATCCTTCACATGCTTGCACAGGCTCATTGAAGTAATTCATGATCATAAGTTCTTCTTGCCTCATGTAGAATTCACCTCATTTGAGAAGACATAGTAAACACTTCAGAAATTGTACTTTGAATAGTCTTTGGTTGCACTTCCATAAGTGCTAGACTCTACATATTCATTAATTTTTTTAGCATGTATAATTCTTGAACTCTCTGACTCTTCTCTATTTGCTCCATCTTCATTTGTAGTTTTATTTTGAAGAAAGATTCCTTGGCAAACGGATCACTTACTTGAATGGTGAGGCTTACTACATCTTCTTATGTTGCTACCAATTGTGTCTCTGTCTCTTCATGTACACTCATTCTTTCTATAACTCTTGTTGTAGCCTTTTTAAATCCTCTCTATCTTGAGTCATTGCCTTCTTCTTCTTAGTTGTTACTTTAGTCTTCCAAAAGTCCTTCTGATATGCTTGCAAGAGTGATCGTATCATCTATATCTTAGTATCTAAAGAAGAAGATGTGATTTTGGTGGTATGGAATAAGGTGATGTCATATCTATAGGTGTGTTGAAGATAAATGTACAAGCTCATTTCCATATGAGCCATGCTTGGATAAATTTACCAACTATAAAGATAAAGAAAAAAGTGGAGGAAGAAAAGGAAAAAATAATAAAAGAAAAAGTCTAGTCAAAATTCATGATGAGTAAGAGATACAATATCTTGCCTTGTAGTTAGTAGCATGTAGTGGAGAAAGTGGTGAGTTAAGAAGGAGGCACAAACTTCTTCACATGCTCATTGGTTATAAAAGTGAAGTGGGAGCACATTCAAAACAAGGAGAGAAAGAGACAAGAGCTCCTAGTAGTCGGATCTAGCCATTTTGTCATTTTGGTTTTCCCTTAGACTCCTTCCAGCTGCACGTCAGTTTGTACATAGCTCTGTTGGAGAGCTTATATCTCAATGTATATGTAACCATTTTGTGTGTTTAAACATTCATTGGAAAGCTTATCTCGTGTACTTTCTGCATATCAAATATCTCTTTGAAAGCTTATGTAGTTTGTGAGATATCAGTGAAAGAGTGAAGTCCACTTTTTTAGTATACCTCTGTAGATAGGTAGTCTATTTTGGTCGGTTCATTTTCCCAACCAAAACATATCCAAATTGCATGATTTTTGTTTTTTTGGAAAGCCCTTGGTATCTACTTTCACTATCTCAAATATCTTATTCAGATCATTCATATTCTGTGAGATATCTGTCAGAGAGTAAAGTCCAGTTTTATAGTGTACTTATGTGTGCAGGTGGTCTATCTTGATGAGTTGAGTTTCCTGATCAAAACTCATCCAAATTACTTGATTTTTAGCTTGTTGGAAAGCTATTTGTGTCTACATTTGCTATACCAAATATCTTTCTCAAAGGATATATATTCAGAGAGCTATCAGTCCGAGAGTGAAGCTCAGTTCTTCAATATACCTGTGTGGACAGGTAGTTTATCTTTGACAGTTGTGTTTCCTAATCAAAACTTGTCCTAATTAAGTCATTTATAGCTTGTTAGAGAGCTCTCTTTGTCTAATTTGATTGACTAAAGCATCAAGTCCATTTGAGTTTTGTGTTGAGAGCAGCAAGCTATCTAAGGTGCAGATGTTTGTCCAAGTGCTGGACATACAAGGGTTCACTACACACTTCCGTTGCGCATAGGAGAACTCATTCTCCACAGTTGGTATCAGAGCAAACTTGGTATTGAAGCTTCATCAACAGATCTGGAGGTGAAGCAAAGCAAAAGAGGAGCTACAAAACAAGAAGGAGCTTCACAAACGCAAGAGCAAAGGACTATAACTATTCGAGGTAACTCTCAAAATCTTTGATACTCTTCAATGGCTGACTTGGGTCAACAAGTAGAGAAGTTGGACAAGGATAACTATCCCGTGTGGAAGTTTAGAATGACCAACTACCTAATGGGCAAAGGCTTATGGGGTATTGTGAGCAGCGATGATGCTCAACCTCAAATCAATCAAGCTATGGCCACCGAAGTCCAAAGGAGGCAAGCAAAAGAATGGGAAGAGAGGAATAGGAGAGTCATGTTCCTCATTTCGCAAGTCATTACTAATGCCATGGTAGGGCATATTCAACATCTAGAGAAAGCCAAGGATGATTGGGAAGGTCTTGAAAGGATGTATTCAACAAATACCAAAGCTAAGAAACTTCAACTCAAGAATGAGTTGAACACAATCAAGAAAAGTTTGAATCAATCCATAGCTGAATATACTTTGAAGATTAAGGAGCTAAGCGATGCTTTAGCTTCTATTGGCACAACGGTTGAAGACGAAGATCTTGTGTGTTATACTCTCAATGGCTTGAGAGAAGATGAAAGATGGAAGCCTTTTATAACTTCCATTAACTTGAAAGATGTATATCCAGGTTTTGAACAACTAATCCCTCATCTTGTCACAGAAGAGCTTAGCTTCGGTGGTCCCAAAGGAAAGGACAGCCACAACCAAATGTTATATGCAAGTCGAGGTAAAGGAAGAAACTCAAGTGGAGGCTCAAGAGGAAAAGTTAGAGGTCACAACCACTCCAACTACAATCAAAACAATTTGGAAGACAACAAGGATGCATCGAATGCCAACACACAAGGAAGAGGTCGAGGTAGAAGTAGAGGAAGAGGTCGAAGCTCCTACAATTCTCATAAAGGTATAACATGCTATCATTGTGGTGAAGTAGGACACTATGCTAGTGATTGTTGGCTGAAGAATGGAAGACCAAATGGAGGTAAAAGTGAAGGAAGCAAGGACACACTACTTGCAATGAGACATGAGTATATAAGCTCTTGTGAAGATGACAAAAAATCGTACATTGATTCAGGTTGTAGTAACCATATGTCATGCCAAGGAATTTTGTTCATTAATCTACAGGTACCAAGTGGAAAAGGATGTGTTGAAACAGGTGATGATACTCAACACATGATTGAACACATTGGAGATATAAGGCTTGGAGATACAAGCAGAGCAAAGGTACTATCTAATGTTCTTCATGTTCCTACAATTTCAAAGAACTTGATTTCAGTAGGACAAATGATAGAGAAGGGTTATCATGTCATATTCAATGAGAATGGGTGCTTCATAAAGAATCCAAAGGAAGGCTTCAAGGTCATTGCTCGAGGTAGAAGAAAAGGAAGGATGTTCACTTTGGATGTCCAACATCCACATGGAAAGGTCATGTACATTCAATGTGGGAACAAGAAGATTTCAGAGTTGGACTTATGGCACAAAAGAATAGGACACATCAACATTCCAAAGCTGAAGGACATGAGCAAACATGAAGTGGTAAGAGGTCTTCCAAAATTTAATAGCATTGGACTACATGAGTTATGTGAAGCTTGTCAACTAGGAAAGCAAACGAGGCAGCCATTCAAGAGGAGCAATTATGTGGCTCCAAATGTCTTGGACTTGATACATACGGATGTATGGGGGCCAACCCAAGAGGCATCAATGGCTGGTAATAGATTTTTTGTCACCTTCATTGATGATCACTCAAGAAAGGTATGGCTGTTTTGTATGAAGCAAAAATCAGAGGTGTTTTCTATATTCAAAAGATTCAAAGTTGAAGTTGAAAAGGAAATAGGAAGGTCTATCAAAACCTTAAGGTCCGATGGTGGAGGAGAATACTTCTCCAAAGAATTTTCAGATTTTCTACAAGAGAATGGAATCAAAAGGCAGTTCACTTGTAGGTACACACCACAACAAAATGGAGTAGCTGAGAGGAAAAATAGGCAAATTGCTGAAATTGCAAGATGCATGCTCAATGAGATGAAGGTACCATTGTACTATTGGGCTGAAGCTACCACAACCGCCATTTACTTAATGAATAGGTGCACAACATCGGGAATACATCACTTGACTCCAGAAGAGGTATATTCCGGTAAGAAACCTGATCTTACACACCTCAAAGTTTTTGGATGTGTTTGCTTTGTTCACATTCCACAAGAAGTTGGAACAAAGATGGAACCAAGATCAGAAAAATGCATTTTCATCGGCTACTCGACGGAGCAAAAAGGATACAAGTGTTACAACCCTAGAACAAAGGAATTAAGAGTCTCGCGAGATGTGGTCTTTGATGAACTAAGACCATGGTATGAAGATAAAGGAAAGGAAAAGATTCTTGAAGAAGATTGTGATGATTATGCAGGAACAAATCAAAGAGAAGTTCAACAATCAAGCACAAAGGCTTCAGGTCCAGAGGCATCTACATCAAATGAAGAATGTTCAACATGGAGGGGGAGCCATTCTTTGTCTCCAAATTCGGCTCATAGTAGAGCCGAAGAAGCAAGTGGTACTCCAAACAGTGAGGTAGATGCAAGTGAAGAAGAATATGAAGAGGTAATCACTCCGATGGTAAAGTTGAATAGGTTAAAGAAGCAACTTTCTAAAGGCAATGAAAGAAGATCTTCAAGGACAAGGTATCCAACTCAAAGGTTGAGTTATGATAGTTTTATGGCGACACATTTTGCATACATGATGCAGGTTATCAAAGACAAAGAGCTTGAGACATATGAAGAAGCTTGCACACAAAAGGAATGGAAGCAAGCTATGAAAGAGGAGATCAAAGCTCTCAAAGATAATCACACATGGGAGCTAGTGCCAAAGAAAGAAGGTATGAAGATTGTTCCAAACAAATGGGTGTTTAAAGTAAAGAGGAATCATGATGGTTCACTAGCTAGATATAAAGCTAGATTAGTTGCCAAAGGATTTAAACAAACACAAGGCATAGATTATGATGAAGTTTTCAGCCCCGTTGCAAAGATGGGAACTATCAGAACCTTAATAGCAATTGGTGCTTCAAGGAGATGGCCATTATATCAACTCGACATAAAAAATGCCTTTCTCAATGGAGAACTACAAGAAGAGGTATACATGAGTCAACCGGTTGGATTTGAAGATGAAAACCATCCAGATTTTGTTTGCAGGTTGAAGAAGGCACTTTATGGCTTGAAGCAAGCACCAAGAGCATGGAATCAGAGATTGGTAGAGTATCTAACTAAGTGTGGATACAACCCAAGTAGTGCAGATCCTTCGTTGTACATGAAGAAGGAAGAAAATAGAGAGGTACATATTTGCATATATGTCGATGACCTCATCATAACAGGAAACGATGTTACAGGGATTAAAGATATCAAAAGGAAGCTTGGTAAGGAGTTTAAAATTTCAGATCTTGGGGAGCTAAAATATTTTTTAGGAATTGAAGTTGTTTATGGAAAGAGTGGCATCTACTTGATGCAAAGGAAGTACTTGTTGGATGTTCTTTTCAGATTTGGAATGAGTGAGTGCAAACCACTCACTCAACCCATGGACACAAATACAAAGATTTGTTCAAATGATGGAGAACCATTGGAAGATGTAATGACATACAGAAGCATTGTAGGATCATTGATCTATGCAAACATTACAAGACCTAATTTGTCTTATGTTGTTGGTGTACTTTCTCAGTTTATGCAAGCCCCAACAAGTGAACACTTAAATTCAGCCAAGAGAGTGTTGAGATACATAAAGCATACAATTAATCATGCTTTGTTTTACAAGTTTGATGAAGAATTGTAGGTCAAAGGCTTTAGTGATGCTGATTGGGCAGGCTCAAAGGAAGATAGAAGATCAACCACAGGTTATGTGTTCATGATAGGAAGCAAACCTATCACGTGGAGCTCAAAGAAACAACCTACTGTTGCACGTTCATCTATGGAGGCTGAATATAGAGGATTAGCTTTTGCCACATGTGAAGCAATGTGGATTAAAAAGCTTTTGGCTGATCTTGGAGTGCAAGTTGGAACCATCCCTATATACGGTGATAACATGTCAAGTATTTACTTGGCAAGCAATCCTATGTTTCATGCACGGAGCAAGCACATAGAGGTCCACTACCACTATGTAAGGGAGAAGGTGCTGAGAAAAGATGTGGAGGTAAAGTTCATCAGAACCAAAGAGTAGGTTGCAGATATGTTTACAAAGTTCTTGGATGCTTCTAAACTCAAAGGTTTCAAGGATGCGATAAATTTGAAGGACATGGGTGAAGATAACTCCCAAATGAGCTTGAGGGGGAGTGTTGAAGATAAATGTAGAAGCTCATTTTCATATGAGCCATGCTTGGATAAATTTACCAACTATAAAGATAAAGAAAAAAGTGGAGGAAAAAAAGGAAAAAATAATAAAAGAAAAAGTCTAGTCAAAATTCATGATGAGTAAGAGATACAATATCTTGCCTTGTAGTTAGTAGCATGTAGTGGAGAAAGTGGTGAGTTAAGAAGGAGGCACAAACTTCTTCACATGCTCATTGGTTATAAAAGTGAAGTGGGAGCACATTCAAAACAAGGAGAGAAAGAGGCAAGAGCTCCCAGTAGTCGGATGTAGCCATTTTGTCATTTTGGTTTTCCCTTAGACTCCTTCCAGCCGCACGTCAGTTTGTACACAACTCTGTTGGAGAGCTCATAACTCAGTGCATATGTAACCATTTTGTGCGTTTAAACATTCATTGGAAAGCTTATCTCATGCACTTTTTGCATATCAAATATCTCTTTGAAAGCTTATCTAGTTTGTGAGATATCAGTGAAAGAGTGAAGTCTAGTTTTTTAGTATACCTGTATAAATAGGTAGTCTATTTTGGTCGGTTCAGTTTCCCAACCAAAACATATCCAAATTGTGTGATTTGTGTGTTGTTGGAAAGCCCTTGGCATCTACTTTCAGTGTCTCAAACATCTCATTCAGATAATTCATATTCTGTGAGATATCTGTCAGAGCGTAAAGTCCAGTTTTATAGTGTACTTATGTGTGCAGATGGTCTATCTTGATGAGTTGAGTTTCCTAATCAAAACTCATCCAAATTAATTGATTTTTAGCTTCTTGGAAAGCTATTTGTGTCTACTTTCTCTATACCAAATATCTTTCTCAAAGAATATATATTCAGAGAGCTATCAGTCCAAGAGTGAAGCTGAGTTCTTCAGCATACCTATGTGGACAGGTAGTTCATCTTTGACAGTTGTGTTTCCTAATCAAAACTTGTCCAAATTAAGTCATTTATAGCTTGTTAGAAAGCTCTCTTTGTCTAATATGATTGACTAAAGCATCAAGTCCATTTGAGTTTTGTGTTGAGAGCAGCAAGCTATCTAAGGTGCAGATGTTTGTCTAAGTGCTGGACATACAAGGGTTCACTACACACTTCCGTTGCGCATAGGAGAACTCATTCTCCACAAGGTGGAGATGGTATGATGGTGATATAACAAAGATGTGGAAAGTTGGTGTGGTGGATGGTGTCAATCAGTGGGTGCATGGAGAGTGGTGTTATGGAGATGTATAGGGGTACTTCTTCAGTGTAGTCTAGGATATCTCAGCATGATGCTCTAGAGATGTTTGAGATGGCGTAGCCACAAATGAGGGTGATACCTATGGGTCAAATACTTAAGAGGAGGAGGAAGAGGAAATTGTAGGTGTAGCAAGTTTGGGTCCTATCCTTCTCCACTTCTTTTTGTTTTTTATGCTTCTTTGACGGATTCTTTAGAGGGATTGGCTTGACTCGATTTTGAGGTCTGTGAAAGCACACAAACATCACAAGGAGGAAGCTTGGAGCACAACACAACACTCAATGTATTACCAAGATATGTACAAAGATAAGTGATCTGTTAGGATTATAGGTGTATATACAAGTTGGGGGAAAATATCCTCCCAAAGAGGGAAAAAATTTCCTTGATGCTCTTAAGTGTGTTCAAACACATCACTATCAAAACATATCAACAAATCCCCCTTGGGTGTGATGAAGTGAACAAGCACCTGGCACTCATGTACAAGTGCCAAGTCATGTGGAAGATGGTGGTGGTAACTTCCAATGCAGTCTGACTATTAGTGAAGACTGTGGTGGCAAAACACTGACCAACATACAAATGAGCAAAAAGGCATCTAAGTCACACACAATCTATAGTTATTTTGAAAGTTTCCCTATACTCAACCTCATAACTAGAAGTTGCCATAGTAGGCTACGTGTTGCTCAACCAAGATATGCATGAGCTACCAAGCTTGAAGCAAAAAACAATAGTGGACATAGGAGTGTCAAAGCAATGAGCTCATATCAATCATGTAGTGATTTCTTCAAATCATATAATGCCTTTGTTAGCTTGCACACTTTGTTTTCATGCCCTTTTTGCGCAAAACCATGAGGCTGAAATACAATCACTTCTTCATGTAAATCACTATTCAATATTGCAATGAATGTCCAAGTGATGTACATTCCAACCATGATGAGCTCCAAGTGTAGAGAAGCTATAGATGGTGGTGATTTAGCATGTGGGAACAAAGGTCTCATCAAAATAAATGCCTCTCTCTCGAGCATAACCTTTTTCAAGAAGCCTAGCCTTATACATGTCAATGGTTCCATGAGGTTTACATTTTAGCTTGTTTACCTATTTAGATCCGATGGCCTTTTTTCTTGGAGGAAAATCACATGAAGACCCAGTACCATTCCTCATAATTGCATCGCATTTTGATTGCATAGCGGTCATCCAAATTTTTGAATTTTGTGCTTCATCAAAAGAAACAAACATATTCTCATTGCAAAGACTAGAGGCAACCATTAAATAGAAATCTGATGCAAAAGAAGCTCTTTTAGAGCCTCAACGAGTATGATATGATAGATATGCATCTAATTTATTGTCTCTCAAATTCTGCACCATCCATGTATGCATATTTTTTGCCTCCTATATATCAATGTTGTCATCAACAACTGCATCATGTAAATCTACATCAGAAATGGAATGATTTTCATCATCTTGTGGAACTTGTAAAGGCTAAGAAATTGTCTCATTTGGACCCGTACTTCACTCTCCATCTATAAAAAGAGGCAGCAAAGTGTTATACGCATCTTTGGAGCTAACTCATGTCTTCTTAATACGTGAAAGTAATGGCTAAATTGCATCTTTCACGGAGACAACATCCCCACTTAATGTGTTTAGTTTTCCGATGATACATATGATAGCCTTTGATTTCAAACTTGTACCCAACAAAAATACATTTCACTACTTTATTATCCAAATTCCAAAGTTGTTGTTCATGCACTAATGCATATGCTAGAAAACCAAAGACATGTAGATAAGCAATAGATGGATTGCCAGATTTCCAAGCCTCATATGGAGTGATCGATTGTAGTGCTTTGGTGGGACACTTGCTAAGTACTTATGCTACACACATAACAACCTCAAGCGAGAAGATATGTTGTAAAGCTTGACTTTTGACCAGATACCTGACCATCTCCATGAGGGACCTATTCTTCCTTTTAGCAAATGCATTTTGTTGAGGTCTATATGGAATTGTACACTGATGTTTTAACTCACACTCATCTAGAAATGCATTAAAATTAGAAGACATGTATTCCTCCCCTCGTTCAAAATCGAGGGTCCGAATTTACATGCGCATAGCTTTTCAACAATAATTTGAAATTGTTTAAAGCACATAAACACTTCAGAAATTGCTTTTAATGGATATAGCCACACATGCCTTGAAAAATCATCAATGAAATGAAGTAAAGGTAGTTCTTAAAAGAAGGTATTTCCATAAGACCAAATATATCACTATGACAACTCAAATTTAAATGTCTATTGTTGGAAGAGCACTCCATTTTTCCCAAAATACAAACTTTTGAGATGTGTTTACATGGGGCCTCAAGTTTGGGCAGAGAGGATACCATGTCAGATTTATGTAGGCATAGCAAACTAGCATAACTAAGATTACCAAAGCGTGCATGCCAAAGCTTTGCATCTGAGATAGCCTAAGAATCTTGAACTACACATGCTCAAACATTCACAGATTTTTCATACCCTTTGAGATTATACAACCCATGGCATAAAATGCCAGAAACAATAATAACATCACCATTTGAGAGATCATGAATTGTACATCTGTCATCAACAAACTTGACAACAAATGCAATCTTGGCTAATGTTGAAACTAACAATAGATTTTTCTTGATCCTTGGCACATACAAAGCATCTAACAATGTAAAGAAACTACCATCAATAGTAGTCAAAATGATCCTACCAAGTCTCATTACAGGATACGAGGAGTTGCTAGTGCATGTGGCGGTATTCCCTATAGGGGAAGGATCAAGTGAACTGAAGAAACTATGCTAGGATATAACATGTTTGGTTGCCCCCTCTATCAAAGTACCAAATATCTAAGTCTACTAGAGACATGCACTACTCATGAGAAGATGGATCATAACTGTAAACAATAGTAAATTCCCATTCTTCATTTTTCATAAGATTAGCAAACTCTCTTTTAGGTGTAGAGGTCTCTACAACAACCATTCTAGCCTCTTTCTTCTTTGCCTCTTCTTTACCAACAGCGAGTCATAACAAAAAAGAACTATGTCATAAAAAGAGAACTCCCTTATCAAAAATCAAGCAAATTACATCTTATGTTTGAAAAGCATTTACGCTGGTACACGTACCTTTTAAAAATCAAGTGAAAGCATGCAATTTGTTGACTTTTTTTGTTATTTTTTGAAAATTTAGGAGGTCAAAATGTGCCCAAAATTTGGATCTACTTAACATTGATATCTCCAGAATCTATATGACAAATATAAAAGTGATAAAAAATCTTATTTAGAAAATAAATATTAAACATGTGTTGGATAGATGATCTTCGATAGTGATTCAAAAATGCAATAGAACATGGTTTCATTATGCAAAGTGCTTTCAAGTAGTTGTATAAGCACCAAAAATGTCATAGATTTTCAAATTAATTCACAACTTTCTTGATCTATGTCAACACCCCCATCATCGGGTGCATCTGATTTAGTCTGAGACTATTGGGAGCTCTCTTCTTCTTCTTCTTCTTCTTCTTCTTCTTCTTCTTCTTCTTCTTCTATATCAACAAGAGCTCTATCCTCATCTAAGTACATAGCAAATTCTACAAGATCATGCATAGATCTTCTTGTTTGACTATGATTAGATGTCCCACATACATCTCGAAGCTTTTGCTTTATCATATTGATGGTTGCTTTCCTCAAGTCCCCTGTTTTTGTCAAGGCAAAATCATAAACAAGAATATCTACATCATCCATCTTAAGGGTGGATGTACTTCAAATAATTTTTTTCCTTTTTTGGCCTATTCATTTGGTGTCAGATACCATTTCTAAGTTATACTTACCAGTGAATGCATTACTACTTTTTGTGTAATACCACTGGACTATCAAAGCCTCTATTCTTCTTTGATCAATATTGTTAATGACCTCTAACCCTTTTGCCATCCAAAATGCTCTAGTAGCCTCATCACCTTCTAGTAGCCTCATCACCATTACCAAGGACTGTCCATATTGCTTTTATCCTCACATGCTGTTTGTTCTGCATCATCCATAGACAAATTAGGCACATGCAATAAAAATCTGCATCCATCTTTAGGCTTCCACCCTGGAGAACATGAATATTGCTTTGTGAATAAAAGAGTAATGTCATTAAGCCTCCTCATCAAGAATACATGGTTGAAACTAATGTTGTGCAATGGAGCCACAAGCTTAGTACTATTATCAATACCTGCTAAGGAAAACTCCTTAAAGTCATAAATCTATGTAAGGTGATGAACTTGAGGCTTTGGAGTATATGCTTCAAAAATCAACACAGATAATATAGGAAGAGTAAAAGAATTATGGCATGCCAACCTCTTAGAGAACCTACTGAACATTTGATCAATGTGACCATGAGTGTGCCCAACCAAAAGGAAATTTACCTTAACCTTTTGAAACACTTGCTTATCAACAAGCATGCATAAATATCCAAAGATTGTAGAATTTTTATTCTCTCTTGTACTATTACGAAGCTACGAATAGGGATTTGGTGGCAAAATACCCTCCCATCATTGCAAAAATTTATGAATCACAATAACTATAAGGTTTGGATCATTATGCACAATGGGATATGTGAAGAAAACCTTTGACTTTACGGTTCCATTGTATACCAAAGCACCAACCAAATGCATTTGCATAAGAACCTCCTCTCCAATGTCCTTAGGAATGCGAGAAAAATGGGGCAGAAATGTTTTCTTTTGATCCATACCATCAGTCAACAAACACAAATAATGCTCTGGATTTTTGAGTGCTTTACTTTGATGATGAGTTGCTTTCTTTCTTTCTAAGGCTTGACTCTCATGATGTCTCTTTAGAAGACTTTTAAAATTATCTTTGTCTTGTGCTGTTGTGGTCCCCTTTGCCATGTTTTTCAAAGTGGCACAAACTAAGCATTCATCCATTCTAACTTTACAAGGAATACTCACATTGTTAAACTCTTCTTTTGATAATCGAGTAAAATATCGATACAGGACATACTTCAGATCTTTACTTTCCATCTCTTCTTTATAGACTTGAAATACTTCTCGATGAGTAAAGTTATCAAACAAGTGTAACCTTCTAGTTATAGGCATAACTTCACGATGAAAACTAAAATAGTTCATCATCCAAATCATAGCATGATGCCAATAGAACCTTTGGTCCCAACTCCATGATATGTATAAAAAAATGAGATCTCCACATATAAGTCCTTGTTGAATCTTTTGTATTTTGCAATTACCCATGCCCATCGCAATTCTAAATGCAGCCCTACAACATCGCATCCCTTGACTAAGGTAATTTTAAAAAACAACATGTGTTACTAACATGTTATCCTCAATCATTTGCATGTGAGAAACAAGGTATAAGTCTTGCCTTTCACTATCTAAATGGAAGAATTTCTCTCTTAGATGCTTTAATTTCTTCATTCCTAATTTATGCAAACATTTCAAACCACAACAATGCTTCACAATGTCCAATGCAATTTGTGTATCTGAAGTAAGGAGTTGAAATCTCCTTTGACTTACTTCACGAGGCCTTTGCTTAAAACACCACATGGTTTGTATACTCTCTCTCTCTCTCTCTTTGTTGACATTCTTTGCTCTAGATGCACTTGAGTATGAAGAGAGATCAATAGGTGGATCGGGTTCAATAGATGGATCGGATTGAGCATTCTTTCATTGAGAATCTAACATAAATGACTCAGCTAAGAACACAGATCAATCATTGATACATTCAAAGGCATGAACATCATTCATGAAAGGATCCACTAAAAACAATGAGATAGGTGCTACCCAAGCATCTATAAAAAAGAGAGAGCTCATCTTCATTGATAGTGGAACTGTAAGAGCATTCCCTTTATAATATACAAATAGTGAAAGTGTAACATCAAGTAATTATATCTCCCAAATCATGTATCTAGATAATTATGAAGATGGATAGTGCCCATTATTATGGATTGTACTATTTGACTCTATGTCATAATCAAGGATCATTTAGAGGTATGATTTCATTGCTCATTTAGAATTGTTTAGGAAATCCATCAATGCATGTATGAAAAATATGGGATCGATGCCAAATGCATCTATGGGATTGAGGCCATGAATTCCTTTGAGTTAATCATTTACTTTAACAAATTGAATGCAACTATACAAAAGGGAGATCAGATTGGATCTCACACGGAATGAATCACACAACATGAAGAGAAAAGAATAAATCAGATTGGAATGAAAAGGGCATAGGAAAGAGTTGCACAACAAGAACTTAAGAGAAAATCATATCAATAAATGATATCTTGTTTTATTATTGAGGGTGGATCAGAATCAATCCAACATTACACCAAGATGGGTTTGACCTTTTAAAGTAGTGGAAGTTCTACCATTGGGAGCAATATAACTACCAAATTTGGAAGGACAAATCCTTCCTTTAGTGAACATATGATAGATCTATCTATTCCATGCTTAGAAGAGATTCTCTCATACTTGGAATGGATGATAATATAAATTATGAAGAATTTAATTTACTAAGACCATGCACAAGGGTCTTATGTGGGGAATTCCAAAGTCCTATGATGTAACTTCTTGTGATTATCCTTGAAAAATATAGTAGTGTTCCTTAGAATGGTTTCATGAAAGGGTAAAAATTAGAGTTTAACCCTAATATAAGAACTATTTTCCATTTAAAATCTTACATTTTATCATCTTTCTTCTCATAGCCCTATTGAAATTATCTCATTTTATCAAAATCAAACTTTATCCTAAAGATCATTTGCATAGCTAGCAACCTAGGAGCTATTTTTTGTTAATTTTGGCTCATTATTCCTTAAAATCACAGTACTTTTATAATCCTTGCTTATGTGGAAAGGATCTCTCTAACATATCATGGCTACAAGATGTACTTGATTTTGAAAGAATAGCAAAGTGACTAAAAAAGGTTTTTCACACACATTACGAGGCTGATTTTGACTTGCACATCCTCTTTTTATCTATGTGGGCTTAGTGGAAGGAAATGCGACCTTATATAGGGTGAAGGGAAGTACTCATTTGAGACTTGATCTCTATTGTTACTTAGACTTGTTAGGTAAATTCATTTGATTTGTTAACATTGGTAGAGAGCAGCCAATTTATGCATATTCCTCCTTTAAATATTTAGAGGGGAGTTCATTTCTAAAGTGTCTTTGTAGCGTGTTTGACTTTGGGCTTATACTTTATCCTAAGCTTTGAAAAAAAGCTTGTTAGAGCTAATAGATCCCCTCTCAACAGAGGAGGTGGGATCAATGGCCCACAAATGAAGTCTTGCAAATGACATCACAGACGGCATGCCAAGCATAGTCCCATCAAACACTCCAAAGTTTGAACAATTGAGAAAGAGTGTCATTCACAACTACTCTTTCTCCTCCTCTTGCTTGGTGATGAAAGAATATACATATCTTGAGATACATATTTGACCTCAATCCCATAGATAACAAAATATGATATAACCAAGTTTGATCTAGATAAAATTGGTTGCTCCCAGCTTCAATTCTATAGTCCATTTGTGCCATCAAGTTACACCTATTTTGACTTAGTTATAGCAAGTTAGTTCTTAGTTCAACAAAGCCAAATGTCTATAAGTAGATAACAAGACTTGAGGCTCATTTTCCAAATGCATGAGTTGAGATAGAGAACATAGAGAAAAATAACACACAGAGAAAAAGAGCAGAGAAAGCCTAGGAAAAGCAGAAAGTCAATTTTTGAAATGGAACTTCTCTATCCAAAATGTTGTGTGCCAGAGAGGATCGCTCAGATTTGCAAGGATTTAGATAATTCAATTGTGGATCTCTTGCCATGGATATAGGGGAATATCATGCCAAGCTAGCAATGAAAGATGACACTTCTAAAGTCAAAGGGTAAGCATCCCATACGAAAGAAGCCCCAGAGGAGGACCAAGCCCACTAATGTGGAACAAAAAGCTCAGACTCTCAAGATGACACAGTTGCCCCTGGAGGAGAGCTTGCATCTGGGATATTGCTTAAAAAGAAGAATAAGATTTGGGAGAATATTGTCAAGATGAAGCTTGTGAAGAAGGGACAACTTTTCCACCTCCCCATTACCATAATCAAGAGATTCCCAATTGACCCACTTACAGGAAGGAGGCCGCTTGAGATAAGGGAGACCATTCTTGGTAATGGTTGATCCAAATGAGTGTAGTTTGGTGGAAGAATTCAACAATGGATTGTGTGAGGACTACACATACTATGTTATTGGAGGATCCCACTCTGTGGAGGCCCAAAGACAGCTTTTAAAAGAGCACCCAACTACATACTTCTTCAAGTTTACAGAGTGTAAAATTTACATTGGTTTGACTACAAAGGAGGCCAAGTTGCTAGCTTGGAACCACAACAATGACAACGATTATAGGTAGAAAATGTCATCCATTGACTGTATCCAATTCTTCCACCATGATTATGTTGATGCCCTAAGAGCAGGTGGTGGAAGGATTCATCCAAATTTGAGAAAGTAGTGCTTGATAGAGGTAGGGATTACAGTGTATGACAAGGTGAAGTCAGATGCATTCCGTAAGTTTGACCCATGGTTCCAACTCCCCTTCAAGACAAGAGAAATCCGGGAGGTCCAAGATAAAATATTCACAATGTGGGAGAACAAGGAGGTGAAATGCCATAAACAAAAGAAGGCAAAGCAAGATCCCTACGTGGATGTAAAGGGTACGGGAATGAAAATAGATCTCTCAATTGAAGAGGCTGCCAAGGATATGAAGCTGATAGCTTAGAGAGCTTTGCAAGGCATTGATGATGAAACTTCGATAATTTCAACATTATCAAGGGTCATTTCCAAAGACCTAAGCCTTGAGGAGATGGTCAAAGAGCTAAATAATTAATTAGAAACTTCTCATTGATTGCTTTTACGTGCTCCTTCATTAACTTATCATGTAGGCTCAAACTTCACAATGCAGTCATAAGGTTTATATGAAGATTTAGGAGGTCATGATGAGGACGCTTGGGTGCTTCACATGGACTGAAGTCCAGACAGAGTACCCGACCACCTCCTCATACAAAGCATTATCAGAATACTTTATATTGTTTCGCAATTGGGTGAGTTCTCTTGCTCATTAGAATTTAGTATGATCGAGTATGTGTAGTAGTTTGCATTATTCGCTGTGGGGCATCAAACTATAGAAACAGACATGCTAGAAGTCAATGCCTAGCATTGAACGTCGCTAGAATCGCTATGTTGAAGATGGAGTCCCATTTGAAATTCGATGCTAGACATCGATTTTCAGTAGGATTCCGATGCCATGCATCGAATTTTAGCACAAATTTGATGCCACATAAAGCTTCGCATAAGTAGTATATGGAAAGCATCAACTTGAAGTAGGTGAGATGTCTTTTGGGCTTTAACTATTTATTCATTTAGCTTTCCTAGTAAAGAATTTATCTATTTATTCAATGCTAAGCATCGAAACCATTCATGTATATTGCACTTTGTAAATAGTCTTTGAGTTGACACTCGTCCTTTATTTGTACAAACCTCGAAAGAAGAGTGGTGAGCCGAATGAAGATGGTCACATTGCCTGCCTCGATCATATCCAAAGGGCAAGGCATGAGAAGTCTAGAATAAAGGCAAAGGAGATGGAGTTCAAGGATGAGTCCTTTGGACTAAAAAGTTTTTCGAACCCCATAGACCCGATAAGGCCATTGTATTACAATGTATATTGTGCTGATGTAAATATCATATGTATAGTAGTACCTAGGAGACATTATTCCCTTTTAATAGGATACATCCTATAAAACTTTATATTGAGTGGTTCTATTAATGATGATGATCCATTCAGGCACCCACAGATACAAAAGATGGTGATAGATTTTGTTGAATTGACCATGTCACCACTCAGGAGGATTGTCATTTTTCATAGTCGGGACCAATCCTTCTCTATCTCAACATCATTAAAGTCAAGGTGGCATGCTCTCGAGTGTCTTACATGGTACTATCTTTGCTTTTTGTCTCTATGTTGAAATTTCATGTCACATTGTACTTATAAGTTTAAATTCATAGGGTAAAGACAAATGTAAATCATACCCTGGGACATAGGTTCATTCGTGCTATCAAGTGCCTTATAGTTGGGTACTATGATGAAGTTAGTACAATTAGGGTCAGGGACATTGTAGTGAGAACATAATTTCAACGGTGCTGATGTTCCCTATTAAGAACAATCTGCCTAAGTGAACTATCTGGCAATTAGCAAAAATCAACTACTCCTTCAAATCTTTGGTCCTTGTCAAAAAATTATCCATAAAATCTTCCTTACTCATATGTTCACTCTCCATCTATTTTTGTAAGTGTATCCCAATCATCCTTTGCTATCTTGCAAGGGTGAATGTGAGGGAAAATGGCATGTTTGACAAAACGATCTATCAATGCATGTGCTTGAGCATATCTTCCATCCCAACAAATTTTCTCTACAGTACTAGGTGCAATAGGAATTGCAACACAACAACGAATATGAAGATCATCATCTTCAATGCCATCTACATCACCTTCAATAGCTATATTCACAGGTGTAGTAGGACCTTTTTCAATTACCTACTCAATATTCCACAACCCTTTTGCTACCAATACATGATGCCCCATATATGTCCATAACAGGTAATTAGTACAATTGAAATTTTCCTTAAGAGCCAACATATGGAATGCATCATTACGTTTAGCCATGACAAATAACTAAATATCATGATGCAAAGAAATGATAGTATCTAAAAAAATTAAACAGAAATACCCTCTGGAGATCTGCTAGACTTATAGTAGACTTTGAGTTATTTGTAATGGCAAACTGAAACATCTATATATCTTTGGCACAAAAGGATGGAGTTGCTTGCATAGTCACTCTGATAGTGCACTCGGAGGCTGAAACAAACTCAAGAAAAACTTCGATGCCACAAAGAAAATCCGTTTTCAACTCCTAGCCGCCTTGAGTATGGTCACCAATTTCTGTGTGATTCTGATACTTTGAATAGAGGGGTCTTGACAATGCCCTAGATGAAGCGAGGACCTTCTCTAATACCAACTCTTGGAATTTGAGGTCTATTCAAGCACAAAAACAACACAAGGAAGAAGAATTAGCTGAAAGCACAACACAATATTGAATGTAAGTGTTGGGGACCCAGATTTATCGACTCTTTGTTGATGGAAAATGATGATATGGTCGAATTTTCCTCATCGATTTTCTTTCAATTGCACTTATTGGAGGTTTAGTGACTCAAGCCTAAATTTGAAGGGTTGAGACAAAACGACTAGCCCTCATTCGCTAGGCATCACCATTTGCTCTCTCTCTCTCTCTTTCACATATACACACACAAAAACATAATGTTATTCTTTTGTCCTTCAAATAAAACTTTAAAGGCTTTGTCTAGATTTTCACGAAGCAGCATCGTGAGGGCTGATGTTATAAGCAAAAGCAAAAGCACTTTGCTTATCTTTCTATCCAGAAAAGCAAAAGCACTTTGCTTATCTTTCTATCTTTTAGCATGCGCAGTATGTCACCTGTCTACGATTCTATTTCTGAACGTCTTTTAGCATGCGCAGTATGTTACCTTCAACGCCACTCGAGCATGGTGTGAAGGAAAGCCCTGTGTTAGAGAGCTGGTAAGGAAAAAGCCTTTGAGATACATGTACTAAGAGTCTCTCTCTCTCTCTCTCTCTCTACAATAGATATGACAGCATCGTGAAAGCGTCTAACTCAAACATTGCCTCATGGATACTATCTGAGGAAGACGAGTTCTTATTGATCCTCATGATTGTTACTTCAAAAGTATGGAGGTAGATCACTCAAGTGTCACTTATATACAGAATAATTCTTAAAGAACGTGTTCCTGGACGTTTGCGTACGTTTCTCTGTACAGAAGGCTCCGTATTCGTCCTCGTGACATGAGAAGTGCGGAGGAAGATGACTGGCTTGTCGCTTGTAAACAGAGAAATTCTTTCAAGGAAGATGACTGGCTTGTCGTTTCTCTGTACAGAAGGCTCCATATTTGTCCTCATGATTGTCACATGAGAAGTGCGGAGGAAGATGACTGGCTTGTCGCTTGTAAACAGAGAAATTCTTTCAAGGACTAGCTCGTAGGCTCATGTGTACTTTTCTCTGTTTAGAAACACATCTCTGTCTCTCTATCCGGTGGATGGTAGGTTCCACCTCCTCTTTGGTGTTTAGTAATGTGGGTTGAGTGGTGGAGTACAAGGGCACTAGCTCTTGCCTTCAGCTTTTTGGTGTTAAGCCCTCACTGGTATCTCTCTCAAGGGCCAACATATTTAAGAAACAAGGGGAATTCAAACAAGTTTTCCTCATTGGACAATTTTCTGGACTGTAACCTCCGATAGAATTCCTATGACAATGGATCTAAAAAGAGTGGTTCCCTTGTATTCTTCGTATTGACAAGTGTCAATTTCTAGTGGAAAATCATATTCTTTTGGTCTTTAAAAACAATGAAATGGCGTTCCAAACTTCACAAGTTGGAACTTGGTAGATCGTATGCATGTCAATGTTCCCCGTCTAAGCCATTAATTTGTTAGCTTCTCTAAGTTGAGATCCCCAACCTTCCCTTCTCCCTTTAAATAATTGTTCCTCTGAGATGACCCTTCGCATCTAGAAAGACATAAGAGGTCTCATCTATGAAGGTTCTGATTATTTGTTCAATGGGGATGGAACCCACAAAATTTTGTGGAGATGGATCTCAATAAGGATGTGACCTCTAGTATCACTATTGACATAAGTGAAGAGGAACCTCTAGGGCAAGAAGTCATTTTCAAAAACTTCACTAATATCTGCCTAATGTTTGCTACCAAAGGCTACTCCTTGATGTCAAAAACTTTGAAGAAGAATCCAAATAAAGAGAATGATCGAGTTGAGGTCAAGAAAGAAGCTACAATGGCCCAAAAAAGCATGATTGTAGATCATATAAACATTTGATGGAAAGATAGAAAGTTGAAAAAATTAAATCTTTCAATCCTAGCTTTGAAGCCTTCATGTAAATAAGACATAGAAGGAGAAGAGGCCTAGAAGCTTTTTCTGGAGACTGGTCCCTCCCACTCTATTGATATCATAGAAATCAATATTTAAAGAAACTTAGAAAAACAACATTTAGACTAACCTAGAGGAATGAACAAGTTTATATACTAAATTGATGAGAAAACCTTAGAGGATTATGCCACAAGCACGAATGATAACCTAGAAGGGTATGCTACCAAAAAAGTGGATGGTGTCGTCACCAACAAAGAAAACAATCTTCATAGTGAAAACTCAATCATGGGAGTTACAATTTACGAATGGGCTCTATAATTGTTTACAAAAAAAGCTTCTCAAAAGGGGGACGTTTCAGGTTGAGATGCCTTGGAAGAGCCTTATCAAATGAAGACTCATGTGCTGGGATCCTTCTACTTCCAAGAAAAGAGAAGAAAATGAAAATAAGAAAAAGAAGGACAGGACCACATCTCAATAGGTCATATTCTTCATAAATGTTTTTCTCGATGAAAGGGGGATATTTGACCCCTCATGAGTGGTCATCATTGACCAATGGATTTGTGATAAAAATATCAATCTTGAATTCATTTCTCTCCAAGACATCAATATCTTTGGTGAAGATCTCAAAAAGAGACTTTAAAGAATTTCATCTTCTCAGATTTGGTTTGCAACCTCTCACCCTAGGGGGAACAAAGGAGCTCTTATTGGATTCAAGCCAGTGTGGTACTCTTTCTTAGTGAAGAATTTAGCTTATCGGAACCATTGCTAGATTTTTGCTTCAATTGGGGTGCCTCATTACTTCATCATTGTTCTTTTTATGCGCCCAATCTCAACTCGACGAGATTGGTGACCTAGCAAATGTTAGGATCCTTGACTTCAGAGATCATCCATTGGGGGGACTTAATCATGGTGGAAGGTCAGTCCAGTAGATGGAAATAAAGAGGGAGAGTTACTAATGGGCATGTCGAAGACTTTTAGGACCAAGTAAAGCTCCACCATGATCTAGTGGAGGTCAAGGATATGCGTGGTTTTTCTTGGTCTATCCTCTAATTGGGTTTTGACTTGTGTAAAGCATTAGGGAAAAAATGAACCCTAGATGGGCCTTTTAGATTAAGAAGTGATTAATGATAGACCAATGAGAAGAGGGCGGTGACCACAGAATAGTCCCTTAATTACATAGGCTTCCCTTGTTTTGATGTGGTCAAAGAGGAGAAAACCACTTGAAACGCATGGTTTTAGCCATTTGAATGGTTTTAAAAAGGTTGGAAATTATAGATTGTTTGAAAGATCAAAATTCTGAGCTTGAATTGCAAAAATCAAGGCAGCTTTGCATTTAGCCCTTGGATTTGCCTAAGATCTAATGGTTGAGATCAAAACAATCCTCAAAAAGTTGCCTTTGATTATGCAACCTTGGATTGCAACTAAGATATAATGGTTGTGATTGGTTCCTATGAGATTTGGGCACCCTTTTTTGTAGCCATTGAATGCAATCTTGATCTAATGGCTGAGGTGGATACCCATGATCACAAAGGCACCTTTTTTCTTGGACCATTAGATTTTAGTGCAATCCAATGGATGGAATCACCCATGATTTTTAGCTTGGCTCAAAATTTAGAATACCACCTAATTGGCCTTGATCTGACAATTGAAAAGTTTGCAGAGAGAGTGCACAAGATTTCCCATGCCTAAAATTTTTCAAAAGCCCTCTCTCTGTAATCTCTTACATCTCAATCTAAGCCAGACATTTCAAATATCCAAGGGAAACAACTTATTCCATCTCACAATCCAAATAAATTCCTGTATGAAATAATTTCCTTTATGAAATTATTTCATGTATGAAACAATATTTTATTTAGAATACCACTATTGGTTTCATACGTATCATTAACCTCTTTGGTTTAGATTTTTAATCCATAAAAAAAAGGAATCCTTACAAGGCCCATGCAAGGCTCATTTTTCCCTTTAATGGCTAGACTTGATAGAAGGTATAGAATATCATCATTATGTTGAGTCTTGCCTTTGTCTTTCAATGCATGGACCTAGTGGTGTTTGATCACCACCATGTGGTTCTTCCTTCAAGCCTTGATGCATAGAAAAGCTTCGTCGTTTCATGCCCATCTAGCAACCTTTTTCCTCCTATAAGTTCAATGTGAAACCACCTCAGCATGGAACCAAGAATTCAACACTCACACCTCCCCAAACAAGTGCTAGATGTTTTTTTTTATAAGAGGAAGTTCGGCCTTAGCCTACTCTCCTGGACTTGAATTAAATAAAGGAAAAATACAAAAGAAGGGGACTAGTGCCCATGGGAACCCCCAAATCTCACAGAGCGGGGGAAGCTTTTACAAAAAGGGGTTAATCACCCACTCATCATCCTCAAGCGGGGCCCACCCAGGTAATGTGTGTTCTTGATCAAAAGGAACACTTGATGACTCCTAAAAAAAGGGGGGTGGTTTCTTACAATTAGCAATCCTTTTGCCAAGAAGGAACAGTGAATACTCAATCGACTAGAGTTTTGAGCGTTCCAGAGATTCACAGAGCGACCATTTGCTTCTTCCAGCAGAGCTGTCTCCCAACTTATATATTTCTGGTGACTAATTTTCATTCGGATCATCTGCCATAGCCTATGTGGTAGGCCTTGCAAGGCTTACATGGAGTTATAGAGGAGGTTGATAAACCTCGCATCCCCATCATGTGGAGCCCACTTGGTTTTAAGCTTATTGTTGACATACTGTAGCTCTTTGTGATGTCTGAAGGGGGGGGGTTTCTTACAGTTAGCAATTCTTCTACCGAGGAGGAAGAGGGACTTCTCGATCGACTACTCCTTGGGAGTATTGCCAAAGTTTTGAGCACATCTTTCTTGCCAAATCTTCCAAAGGATCTCTCCCCTAATTGCATTCCACAATGCAGCAGAACAACCGATCGCTTCACCAATGAGGGCTTGCTTCCAATTGATTTGTTCTTGGAGTACCAAAGAACGATCAAGGACCCTCCATAATCGAAGGGATTTAGGGCAAGCAAAGAACAGGTGACCTATATCCTCTATGCTACGACAACATCGCTTGCACCAGGGTGCAATCTCGCAGATCTTGTTAGCTTTTGCGTTGGTCCAAATTCCACGATGAAGGATTTGCCATAGGAGAACCGACTTTTTGTTTTCATTGAGAGGGTGCCAAATAGACATAAATTTCATATCCCATCAAAGTCGCGTCCTGTTGAGACACCATTTCTTGTTCAGACTGATGTGAATGTCATTGCAAGCTTCGACATATGGGAGCTTGGAGAGGGGATTACCATTATACCATTTAAGGCCCATTGGGTTCAGAGAGTCATGTCCCATAAGTAGTTGGATTTTAGATTGGTCCCAAGCCTGGCGTCTGCTCAGTAAAACATTCCATTCCTCATATGTGACCACAGTAGTAGGGTGAAGGTCCTCAAAGTCCACCCATCTGTTTGTATCCTATTTCTAGAGGTGCTTCCATTGTTTGAATCCCTTATTCCAGAGTCTCTTGGCACTCAAGACATTCCATGGCTCCACATTTCTCATGCCATGGATCGGGAACCAAATAGAGTCATTTTGTCTTATACCTGTCGCCCACTTCCAATCTTCACTGATTCTGATGTGAGGTTTGAATGTGTTCCAACTCAGCCACAAGGATCTTACCAGGATCGATCCTTTGGGTGAGACCGGAATCAGGGAGAATAGGAGGGTGAGGATGTCGAGGTTTTTCCATCCAGGGTAGCCTACCAAGGTAATCGCGTTTGTGTTTCTAAGAATTAATGTGGCCCAAGAGGAATCTTTGTTGCCCCACACCTTAATCATCCACTTAGCTGCAAGTTTATTAGCCATGCTACCAATGTCCATAATACCCAGACCTCCGTTCTCCTTTCGGCTAGTGCATATGGACCATTTGGTTTTAGGCACACCCCTCCTGTTATGGTCCCTGGTCTAGAGAAAGTTCCTACAAGTACTTTCTAATTTGGCTAAATCTTGATTCTTTGGTCTCCAACAAGAAAGAAAGTATATGATTGAGGATATGAGGAATGTGTTGATCACCATGGCCCATCCAGCAAGATTGAGTTGCAAACCCCTCTAGTAGTTAAGTTTATTATTAAGTCTAGCGAGGACCCAAGCCCACCTTTGTTCCAGAGTAACACCGAATCCCAAGGGGATACCAAGAATCCGAACGACTTGACCAGATCGAATGCTTTGACATCCTTGCACGGTGAGGAGATTGGGTTGATTCTCTTTGATAGCCCTAAATGCAGTCTTTGTATGGTTAATTCTGGATCCAGAGGCCTCACAAAATATGTCGAGGCACCACCAAAAGGTTTCCAAGCTGGTATCATCATTGTGAACAAAGGCATTTGTGTCATCCGCAAAAAGCCTCATGGTCATTTGCCCAGAGTTATGTGGCAAAGTGATGCCTCTTATGTGACCAAGCTCCATCCGTTGCTCCACAAGTCGGCTCAGACCTTTAGTGGCAATGGCAAAGAGTAGCGAGGCCAATGGGCAACCTTGCCTGATGGACTGTTTGAGTTTGATTGCCTTTGAAAGTTGTCCGTTGACATTGACTTTGGTCGAAGCATTGCCAAGGAGAGTGGAAATCATCCTGAGGAATCTTTGACTACACCCGAGATCTTTTAGCGATTGTAAAATATAGTCCCATTCCAATCTGTCGTAGGCTTTGTCAAAGTCAATCTTGAGGAAGACGATGTCCTGATTAGATTCTTCCGCGTAGTCCAGACCTTCCCATATATCAATGATGGCTTCCAATATTGACCTTCCCTTAATGAAGCCTGTTTGGTCTTTGCTAAGCCACTGGTCTAAATGACATGAAATCCTGTTGGCAATGACTTTAGCAAGAATCTTATATCCAGTTTGGAGCATTGTGATAGGTCTCCAGTTCTCAATTCTGTTTCTCTCCCCTTTTTTATGTATAAGTTTGATGATGCCGTTGTTGAGACATGTGGGAAGTGCTAGATGTTGGTTTTAAAGCAAACATAGTGTATTATGATCAAGAGCAAGAAGGAAATCCAAATAATTTACGAAGCTAGAAGGGAAAACCTTTACCAAAGACTCACACATCTAGAGACCAAAGTCTACAAAGCCCACACCCACCTTTACATCATTCTTTGGAAGATCATAAGTATGCCTCACCACCAGGAAGAGGACTCATATTTACTTTAAAGAGTGGTGGGTGGGGAAAATGGAAAAATTGACAAAAAAATGTGTAGACCCATAAAGATGAAATACTCCAAGGAAATAATTCCTTTTATGATTAACAACAACGGTGAAGAATGCACTAAGGATGCAAAAACTTGTGTGCTAATTGTCAACCACTCCACTTAGCTTCTAGGGATGACTAGTCTACTTTCTTTGTAGAGGGGGATTGCAAGGCTATCATCTCGAGGATCCAAAACAAAAAGATTCCTCATTATACAAGCCAACTACTTGCTACTCCTATCGTTGACATGGAGATTTTAGAAGGGATTGACTCCCTTCCGAAAGTTAAAAGCCCAGGAATCGATGGCATGAGTAATGAGTTCTTCAAAATTTTAGAGCATGTTCTGGTGATCCTTTTGTGCTTAGTTTGTTAGGATGCCATGAGGTTTGGTGCATTACCTAATTTTTTTAAGAAAATAGTGACTAAGCTAATTCACAAAACATAATAAAAATAGGATCGAGAATTAGAGACCTATTACGATCCTAAAAAGTGTCAATAAGATTTTTTCCAAGGTTCTTGCTAGTTGCCTTCCCAACCTCCTTCGCTCTTGGATCAATGAGGATAAAAAGGTTTCATTAAGGATAGGTATATCCTCAAGGCTATTATTGAAATTTGGGAAGACATTGAATATGCAAAGGAGTCCTTTCAAAATTCCCCCTTCCTCAAGATTGACTTTGACAAAGCATACGACATACTTGAATGGGACTTTATTCTCCAATTTCTTAAGAATCTCGGATGTGGCTCTAAATTTATCAGGATGCTCATGATGCTTATTGTAAATTCCATAGCTCATATCAATATTAAAGAGAGACTATCTCAATCAATCATATTAAAATGCTCTATCAGATATGGGTTCCCACAAGCTCTATTCATTAGGGGAAAAAGTGAACCCTGCATGGGCCTTGTAAGGATCCCTAATTTTTAGGGATTAAAATTAATCATGTCTGGTATTCAAGAAAAAAAAACCATTAGTGGTATTTAATTTAAAATCATTTGTTTAAAAACTTCATATTGGAGTTCTCAGTGGGCATGAAATCGTGGCTATTGAGAGCCCTAGGATGCTCCTCATGAACGGACGAGATCAATAAGTTGTGTCTGGCAGAACATGACAAAATAGTGATCACAGTGTATTATATTGTGGCTATCAAGAACTATTAGATTTCTCGGACGGATGGACACGATTAGCATCCGTAGGTCTGACAGAAAAAGACAAAATAGGGAATGTTGAAGAGGTTGGAAAAGTAAGAGAGAGACTAGACAACACAAATATTCACGATCGTCCGATCTTGCTATTCGCATCTGGGTGTCTGGCAAAGAAGACAAAATAGAAGTCATGCCAATCATGATTGCTTTGTAAAAGGAAGAGAGAGAGTATGGTATTGATATTCCAAATAAATCTACACCGTTCGACCCATATGAATCGGACGTCTCACGCTTAAACGCGTTTTTGCGTGACTTGAAGATCGTTGGATCAAAAGTAGATCCAAGAGTTGTAATTCAAAGATTCCTAATCCTCTAGAGGGATAATCTCAAGCATTGGATCATCACCTCATCCGACGATGCACAACCAAAGGTGCATTTTTTCTTCCTTTCAAACTCAATCATTGGATCTTCTCCATATCCAAGGGTGCAAATCCAACTCCGATGGCGAATTTTGAATTTTGTGGGTCCTCAAAACCACTTACAAAGAAAATATTAGTTTTGTCAGCACATTTTGGTTGTTTTGACTAGCCCAAACCAAGGGAAACCCAGGTCTAGCCTACTTGATTGAGGCTCTAGGCTGTGGCCACCACCCTCCTCTCATTGGTCCATCACTAATCACCCCTTAATCTAAAAGGCCCATGCAGGGTTCACTTTTTCCCCTAATGTGCTCTTTTTTATCAATGTAGATCTCCTCAATTGCTTTGTTAATTTCCATGTTTTCATAATGACCATATTTGTGGTCTATTGTGTTGGTTCAAATATAAAAAAGATGCCTACAATTAGGGTACTTATGAATGTTGCATCTTCCAAGAAAGATTTATTAAATGGATGAAAAAAATGCCTTTTTGAATGGATGGATATATGAGGATGTATATATGCTAAACCTCTTGGTTATAAAGATTCTTCATGTTCAAATTATGTATGCAAGTTAAGAAAAGCAATGTATGGTTTGAAGCAAGCCCCTAGGGCTTTGAAGCATAGACTTATTACCTACTTGGAGGATAAAGGATTCAATGTGAGCAAAGCATATTCTTCCCTTTTCATTAAGAGGAACCAATCAAAGGTCATATACATATTTGTATATGTTGATGCCATTATAATTATAGGTAATGATGCAAAAGAAATAAGGAAGCTCAAGCTTCATATGAAAGAGGAATTCAAGATCAATGATCTTGGTCTACTCACATACTTCCTAGGATTTCTAGTATATATAGAAAAAGGTATGCACTTTACTCAGAGGAAGTACATCAAAGACACGCTTCTGAAATTCAAAATGGAAAATTCAAAGGTTTTAGGTACTCCTATGGAGATGACCTTGAAATTAAGTGCTCATGAAGGAGAGCAAATTGAAGACATAAGTAGCTATTAGAGTCTAGTTGGAAGTTTTGAATTATGCTACACTAACTAGAGTCGACATTTCTTATGGAGTAAGTGTCTTACATCAGTTCATGCATACTCCAAGGAAACCCCAGATGGAAGCATCAAAGAGAATCGTCAAATATTTGAAGGCTACAATCAACAAAGGTTTGTATTATCCGTACACAATTGATATAGATATCAAGCTCTTCTTTGATGCAAAGTGGTCAGACTCTAGAGGATGATTGGAGAGGCACATCTTGATACCTCACCTTTGTAGGTACAAGGTTGATCTCATGGTTTTCAAAGAATCAACCACCTATTGCACTCTCATCGGCTGAGGTTGAATATATAGGAGTTGCAAATGCTAGACAAGAAGAAATGTGGATTAAGACTCTATGTTCTAATTTAGGTCTTAAATCATCCATTCCTCATATCTTTGGGCGTTTCATTGTAGCTTGTTGCTAACCCAATCTATCATGCTAGGACTAAACACATAGAAAAAGCATTATCATTATGTTAGAGAAAAGATCGCAAGAAAAGAGATTCAAGTATCTTATGTCTCAACACATCAACAATGTGTAGATATGATGGCAAAGGCTTTAAATGGAATCAAGCTAAGCAAGTTCAAATCAATGATTGGATTGCAAGAGATCTTACAGAATTGAGGATTCAAGCTTCTCAGGCTTGATGGGGAGCTATTGGTGCAAATAGCAAGCCTAAGTGCTTTGCTAAGCTTTATGGAATACTCTCATCAGTCATCCCATTTAGTAATGTTCATGACAACACATACTTGTAAAGTTTCTAAGAGTAAATCTTGTGTATTTACCTTGATTATTTGTAATAGCTAAAAGTGGAAAGGAATCACGTGTTGATAGGAATCTAATTCCATGAATTTTTGGTACTTTGAATCAAGATTAAATCATCTCAAAGTTTAGATCACCTTTTAGGTGGATGACTTAGCAATTTCAAATTTGAAAATCATGTATAAATATAACCTCTTTTTAGTCATGGGATATCAAACCTATTCCTAAGAGATTGAGCTAGACTCTTGAGCATGCATTGTGATTACTTCATGAGGAATTAGCCCTTTATAGCTCGCATGTATCATAGGTTCAATATCATACAGAGTTTGATCCATTACTTTAAGTCAACCTCCTTGTGCTGCTATAGTACACTCATGTACACAATGAATGTGTTTTGTCCATTTCTCTGTGCATGAGTATCCAATTTCTATAATTTTAATTATGTTTGTTAGATTTGAGTGTCAAGTACCTATGCATCCAGTCTTATCATCATTGGTTGAGAAAATCTCAAGAGATTAATGATTCAAGCTAACTATGCCTCCACTTCATCTTGCTCTTCAAAAGTTGGGTGACTTCCTAGACTTATTAGATTTATTTATATTTGGCCCTCAAATAAGCCCAAGAACCTAATTTTTAACTAGGCTAGACACTAGGTCTAGATAGGACCAAAGATAGTGAAAAACTATAAAAAGAGCTAAAGGACTAATTTTTGAGGTTGGTTTTTTAGAGGGTTGGCTTGTTAGAAAGTTGGCTTGGTAGAATTTGAAGCTTTTGTAGTAGAGTTCTTTTGTAATTAAAAGAATTCCATTGTTCTTACCTTGTGTGTGTGTGTATGTGTATGTGTGTGCATTCTTGTGTGCTTCTCACTCACTCACTTGTGAAATCCACTTGCTCATGGTCATCATACCACCCTCACGTCTCCACGGATTGACAGTTATGAGGTGGATCTCCTCACGTTGGTAGTCACCATTGTGCTAGAGTGACACCAAATTTGGTATCGTTGCCAAGGAGGAAGCTTTGAGGATGAGCGTGTGACAGTAAGACATAGAGTTGTGATGTTGGAGTCATAGGTAACTTCTTTAATTTTCATTTTTTTACTTCCTTCATACAATCATCATCCTCACAATCTCCCACCTCTGTCTCCTTTTTCTTTAAATTTTCATTTTTTGGTCATATTTCCTTCCCTACCTCATTCCCCTCATTTCATTTGTGAGAGAGAGCGAGAGAGCGATTTGTCCATTCAGTTTTTTGTGTGTTGTGAGGTTTTGTTGTAGGTTCTTGTGATACCACCATCTCCAATATTTTTCATAGGTATGACATACCTTTGTGCATAGTCAGAGATGACAATCTCTATCTGTCATGATAGATAGAAAAGTTTGGTATTTTTTTATTGCATACTAGGCACAATAGAACACACCACTAGAGTGTCCCAAAACACTAGAAATTTTCGAAAAATTTGTGTTTTTTGGTTTATCATGATAGACAACCATCTATTGTGACAAATGAGCCTCCACGATAGAGATCATCCATATGCGTGATAAAGACCAAAATCCATGATAGACGATATGATGAACACCTTCTATCATGATAGACATCATCTATCATGATAGACATCGTCTATCATGAGAGATAGGACCCACGATAGACCCTCTCTATCATGAGAGATACCTATCTATCATCACAGACAAAGGGCCATGATAGACGACAGATAGCATCTATCGTGATAGACATCTGTCTATCACAACACATAGGTCTATCACAACATACACCCATCTATCACGATAGACAACCACCTACAATAGAGAGCATCTATCGCAACAGACACCCATCTAAGAAACAGACACCTTCTATCATGAAATATAGGTAAATTTGGCAATTTTTAGGGTTTATAAAATTTTGATCAAATTTAGCTCAGATTTTTGGGATTTTTGTAGGGTTTTTGAGCTTTTGAGAAGATTAAAGGAATGTGTCACTGTGTGAAAGATTTTGAATGCATGTTATAGGCATTCAAGTGCAAGCAAGGATAAGCAACTTGAGGTTAGAAGATCTCTCAACCCCCTTGGTTAATTGTTTAAGCATAGGCTAAGTGCGATTAGTGGTTGTGATTGATTAGGGACATGGGGCATGATAAGAACACTCAAGTTCAAAGAGTGTTTAAATTCTCAAGTTCAAGAAGAGGTTGATGGCAATCAAGGGACAACATAAGGGCAAAGAATTTAATGTGATGGGATGAAGAACATCAAGTATCTGCAAACTGAAGTGCTCCTAATGAAGCATGTTTTAAGACAAGGAAATACATCTAAAAGAAGTTAAAAGGAATAAGTAATTGATATCAAAGGAATCAACAATGTGGTTGTACAAGGTTAATTGGGCTAATAGATAAAGCCTGTGAACCTTAGATCAAGTAGACACATAGGTGATGATAGACAAAGCATCAGATCCTTTGAAGCTAGTGTGAATCACACAGGTAGGTTATAGGTCCAACAACTCCGTGACTATCCCTACATGCTAAGTTGAGAGACTAGTGACTTAGGGATATCATATAGCATGGAGAGGCCAACGAGTAGCTTAGGTGTTGCATACCAAGAAAAACTAAAAAGTCCCTATAAGGCTCAACTAGAATATGTCAAGACCAACCAATTAGGTGCCTGCATCTATGAGGATGGTCTTAGGATCTCTGCTATCTAACTCTGGAATCCAGAACAGCTTGTCAGACTTGAACACTCTGTGGTCAAGTTTGAAGAGGGCTCATACATTGATAACCAAGGAACCATGTATGTGGTTACCAACTATCCAAGCAGGACATATGAATTTGGGAGTGTCATTCTAGAGAATGAGATAGGAGACTTGGAGCAAGGAGACCTAGAACAAGAAACGACAACACCTAAAGGCAAATCTATCTTGACTAGAGTGATTACACAAGAGTGGATTCCTCAGGATAACAAAAGCATATAGATATTCTTCAATAGAGAAATAGATGAAGCCTTTTGGAGATTCAAGGCAGATCAACTTAGCAAAGTAGGCAAGTCACCATATACAAGTTCAAGGATCTTAAGATGCCAAGAAAAGTTGTGTATCTAGATAACATGTCGAAAAAGAATGTTCTTGGGAATGGAGCATGGTAGGCATGCATCACTTGGAAGGATGAATTAGTTTTTTTCCCCATTAAGATCTAATGTATCTTATGGTCAACAAGGAGTGGGATCATCTCACATTCATGGTACCAACAAGGAAAGAACTCACGAAAGACCTCAAGTGAGATTTGCAAACCCCTTAGACAAAGAATAGTCAGTATTGGAAATATAACAAACAGATCACGGGTCGCACATAAGCTCAAGAATAGAGAAGTCTCAAGAGTTGAACAAGTGGATGAATTTTTCCTTCAATATAATGCCTTTGGTATAACTCTCAAGAACACAACCTTGATGTGGTTTCAACCACTACACCAAGGTCAATTAAAATACATAGATCAATTTCTAGAAGCCTAAATTCTCTAAGGGTGGCATCAGATGCAATACCTCATCTCTAATCCATAGCTTCAAGCAAACACCCTAGGAAACTGTTAGACTAGTAGAAAGACAATTTAGGCAATACTTGGAGAGATGCTTGATCCCAAAGCTACCCACATCAACCAAACAAGTGGCATTGTTCTTGAATGGCTTGCTAAGTGCCGAGTTGAGATACCATAGAGCAGTGTGTTTATATGTGCATCGATATTGAGGACAACATAGGGATGTCAAAGTTCTGTAAAGCCTCAGACAGTGCTACTAGCTTCAATTCTAAACCATTCACTTCAATAGATGAGTTGGAAAAGAATGTAGCATAGAAGTTAGGAGTCTGAAACAAACATGCACCTAGGATGATCTCAGAGAAATGATGTTAAAGTTGTGGAGGAGGACACATAGCCAATGTTCTCCCAATTACGGCTCAACCCCAAGGAAACCCTAATGGTCAATCTTGCACCATTGAGAGGAGATACACAAACCATACTGCACAAGACTGCCCTTATGACAAGCAAGGAGTTAGGCAGAATTATCCACAACCAGATCAATAACAAGGGAGATTTCCAAATTAGTACCAACCTCAACAATACTTTAAGCCACAATAGTCTTACCAGCCATAACACTATGCTCAACAAAGACCTCAACTAGTGTTGGGTCAAGAGCCTCCACCTCCACCCAATGTTATCCAAGTCAAGTATGCATCAACAAAAGAAAACTTGAGTAGAGCCTTAGTGCTCACTCCTCCCTTGATATCCAAAAGCAATCCAAATGCTCACAGCTTTGACTCAAGGCATGTAGATAGTCCACTAGCTTACTACATGGATTCATCAAAGCATAACGAGACCTACCCTTATGGAAATCCCAATGAACCTAACTAGGAGCCAGAATACTCAAATGTGATGTATGTCAATCCTAATCTCAAGCCCCAACCAAGGTAGATGAAACCCCAAGGACCCAAAGGACCATGCTATAGATGCCAATGACACCACTTCATTCATGATTGTCCAATCCCTGCACTAGGACAACCCTAATCAATGACCATCCAAGGGTTTTGTCCACATTGTAGTAGACAACACCTCTCATGGGATTGCCTAGGGAACCTAGTCAATGTGCAAAAAGACACACCATAAATGTTATTGGCTTATTTGTAGACTCTAATAGAAGTACAATTACTAAACAAGATAGGGTGATTAAAGCAATCCTATTTGGAAGTTTTTTCCAACCCTTCATATGGATGCTCATACCTATGTGAAGTAATGTTACATTTGTCAGCAGACTTAGTATTTGATACATAAAGACAAGATGCCACTAAAACCCATGATGGGAGGATGTGCATTCTCTAAGTGGGGAATAGAATTTGTGGGTCCTATTAATCTCCCAACTAAGATTTCACATGCTGAATATATTTTTTTTTCCATATATTATCTAACCAAATGGGTAGAAGTGAAAGCCACCAAGAAGAATGATCTGCAGACTAAAGTCAAGTTTTTACCAAAATGTGTTTATGAGATATGGCTTGCCAACGATTGTGGTATCCATTTCTTGAATGTGATCACGAATACTTGTTGCAAGAAATCATGGTTATTCACAAGAAATCGGTCCCCTATCACCCTCGAGCCAATGGACAAGCCGAAATCACAAGGAATGCCACACCCTTTTAGATGGTGTTTGGATAATTTTCCATTCTACCGTTGGTTTTCGTGATACCAACTCTAAAAGTGGCACAAGAGCATCAATGGAAAAGCCATGAATTTTATTCTAGGATCTTTGATCTTGAACAATTAGGCAAAATATGATTGAGAGTAGGTATAAGAATATATGCTACCAAGAAGAGGAAAAAAATCATACTTTGATGCCCATGTGAAGGATAAGGGCTTGAAGGCAGGAGACTAGTCTTAGTATATACATTGAACCAAGATGTGTAGAAATTTGAGATGCATGGCTATGGACCTATGATCATCAACAAGATCTCAACAAATGGAGCAGTCCAGTTAGCTACCCTAGAGGATGAAATTCTACCTAGTACCATTAGTGGATGCAGTGTAACATGATATGAAGAACCCCTAACAGAAGACATGTTGAGTTGAGTCAACACAATATAGAAGTGCAAGGAGGAAGAGATATGAAACCGAGAAGAAGCTGAAGCAAAAGCCTTAGAACACATCCGATGTATGAAGTTGAGGAGATAGGGTAGAGATCAACCTAGGAAGGATGCTCATGGGGCCCCTAGATATCACGTAGCTATGTGACAGACAACGAGTGTCACCCCTCACTGAATAGTCCATATGCATCCTTTTCTGACCCTAGAGATAGGAAAGGGAAAGAGTGTAAGGATTATAAGATTTTTTATCAACTTAGGCGTAGCTACTAGTGTAGTTAATTTCTCTCACTGTCAAGGTTTTCAATTAATTATCAGTCCTATAGAAGCTTACCTCATAGGATTGGGAGGAGTGGAAACCCCTTGCCTCAATGAGGTGGGGCTTTACATCTCTATACAAGACATTGAGATGATAGTTAAAGTGCTAGTGTGTCAAGCTAAGGACCTCATGGAACCTCTTATCTTAGGTCAAGATTAGATCTATGACCATGCATTGAACCTAAACCTAAGAAGTGGACTTCTTCATGTTTGGGCAAACCAGCAATGCATCTTAGTTGATCTGTGAACTAGAAACTCAAGGGATTAGGAAAGGCGCCAAGTACTAGAGCTTCCTGGCATCCACATATGGATAAAAATGTTATTTTTTCCCGAAAGGTTATGGTGGAGAAAGAGGCCACTCATGAAGGATTTGTAGAAGCAAACACGGATCTCCGCTCTTTTCCAAAGATGGTCCAAGAAAAACAAGCAAGGAAACTCACGAAGTAGATGAAGCAGACAACCAAATCTCATACTAAGAAACCAATTCAAAGTAGAGTCCATCACGACATGAAGTAGATTTGGAAGAGCAAAGTGAGCAATCCTCTGATCACTGAACAACATCAAGGGTAGAAACTAAGAGAATGATGCAGCCCAAAGAAAGCAAAGCTAAAAGCTCTGAGATCCAACCTCAAAGGGTCATTTCTATTTAGATACCTAAGAGGTCAATGAAGCCAAACCCTAATAATGCACAAATCTAGGTGCCTAAGACTTGTTTCCAGGCTCAAATTGCATCACATATGATTTTAGGATGAAACGAGTTCTCCCCTAATCCTACCCCATAAAGCCAATAAGAAAAGTTGTTTTCAATAGGTACCTTAGTACAATGAATTTTAGCACTACTTGGAATTGGGTGCCTAAAAGTCCTAGATCTAGGTAGAGTCATCTTTGAAACCCTCAAATGTAATTATTGGCAAAATCCGTAATCCCATAAGGGAAGTTTGGAAATTTAAGTCTAGTACTAACCCACATGATTTAACATTGTAAATTAGCTATACATTGTTAAGTGCATGAAGAGTTACTTGCATTTCTTGAATATGCATTCAATTCATAGCTACCCCTACTAACTCATGACTTCACAACACTCAAGCACATACTAGCGTGACACATTGAGTCAGATATATTATGTTGGTATTGCATGGCGAACAAGGTCTCAACTGCTCTCGATGATGTTACTAATATGGTTCATTTCTTCTAGCAGATTCACGTGACATCTGCAAATTCTTTCATCATGGTCCAGGCATGTACAAGTTTGCAGCTAATTGAGATTGATAATTTGCTAGTATCTGAAATCCCTACAGAGAGGTTGGTGGAATTCCACCATTGAGGCAAATGCCCATTCAAGATCACTCTATTCGGTGATAAAATGCATTAAAATCCATGAATTAGTGTATAATACAACTCAAGACCAAGTATCAAAGACTCTAGGCATGCAACAACATGCTATAGGATCACTATATGTAGTTACAACAACGTATTTCAACACTTGAAGCTAAGAATGAAGGCCTCCAGAATTAGTTTTATACCTTATAGGAAGCTCGTGGGGCACTTGAGGCAAAGCTCCAACGAGTAGACCAAGAAGCCATACAAATAGTTGAAGGCCATCTTCGCACACAAATGGAACGTAAATCCAAACTTTAGTGCAACATGGCATTACTACAAAGACGAGTAGGTATTGATCAGTAAGAGAATCGCCACTTGCAACTACATAATCAAGAGAACTTATTAGCCACCATCGAGAATACCCTAGGTGCAACCATAAGTTCATTGAAATTCCAAGAATATTCTGCTTATCCTCAAGGATTATGCCAACTTATTGGAGGCATATGACAAAATCTCTGAAGAAATGATATAACTATAGCAACAAAAGGAGTCAGAACCTATGGTTGCTCTGCATCTAGTATAATTATCACCTCCATTAGTTTTTGAATCACCTACAGTAGTGGAACTACATCAAAAAATGGTAGAACTGCAACCCAAGTTACTCCAATACGAGCGACCTCCATCCCCCATGAGGCACCAGAAGAAGAGGAACTAGTAAATGTTCATGTGGAACAGAGTTTTGAAGAAGAATATGAACCCTATCATATTCTTGCAAGAGGTAGACTCATTGAATAAGGACACGACACCTTTGAAGCACCAAGGAGACCATGGCTCAAGCAGGTCAAAGAAATGGGACATACACCAAAAGAACATATAGCAATTGAGATTTGTGCTATGCAAACTATGGAAGAGATTGTGCTCAAATCAAAATATTTCCAGAATCTAGCTCATTGGCATCTCATTGTCTCTCCCCAACTACAAAATCGACCATATTTTTGTATTCTGATGACTACAAAATCGAGATTAAAAGAGTCACTAGAAAAACACCATCATTTGCCACATAATTTTAGCCAAAGGATTTACCTGGTCCCGCATGCAAGGGCACCATTTTTCAACCAAATGGGCAGAAGAAACTATTGGAGTTATATCAAGAAATGCTATGAACATGGAACAATGCATCACTACATATTATTTACAATCCATGTTACAGATTGATCCTAAGGCACAGAACCTAGAAGGCATAATTTGCTATCAAGGTACAAAACAATGCATGTTGTGCTCATTAAGTAAACCACTCTTACTTAGCACCATCGCAAGGACCACCCTTTGTCTTATAGATGATGGCCATGATACGCCATTGGATACCTCGTCTCAAGCCCATGCGAGATGTTGCTGTTGAAATGTTGTTGAAGGTCTTTCACATGATGCAAATTTTATTCAAAACATTCAAGAATCTCAAGGCACCACACATCTTGGCCCTAGGATTTGTGAATGGTAATTATTATATGATATATGACATGAGTTCTACTCTAAGTATTTGTGTTGTTTATGCCTTGCATGCAAGAATAAGGTACCTACCAGCTTGCTATAAGCAAACCTTTAAAGACATGTTCACAACAGGCTTCAGGGAGTACCATTTTGAGGTGTTCCTATCAAATCACACTCATATTCTTAAACTATTCACCTCTGAGCAAACAATTTACTCCGAATTTTACAGAACATCCCACCCTGAGATCCCATGAAACATTGATTGGGAATGTTTGCAATATGATCTAGCAAAGGGACTCACATTATAAGAACTTTATCGAGCAATGAATGTCCTACACTACTACATTGACCATCATATCCAACTAAGGTGTATTAGGGACAACACACAAGAAAGAGGGGGGAGTGTTGGCCAGCAGTTAGGAATCAATAGATGAGAGAGCCTTAGAAGAGAAGACCAAAGAGAAGATCAGCCAAGACCAAGAAACATAGCAATCAAAGATAATCAGATCAAAACTTTAAGAAGTCTCTTTTTACACAATAGTGATTTTTATCACTAAAACACATTGTAAATACCTCTTTTGATAATTTCAACTCCATTTTGTTCAAGCCAAGGATTCCTCAAGCTTGAGGAGTACTGGAAGTACCTACATATCAACTTTCCTAATTTCTAGATTATGTTTGAGCCCTCAAATAAGCCAGAGAACCTAATTTTTAACTAAGTTGAACACTAGGTCTAGAGAGGTTCAAAGCTAGTGAAAAACTATAAAAAGAGCTAGAGGGCTAATGTTTTAGATTGGTTTTTTGGAGAATTAGCTTGTTAGAGAGTTGGCTTAGTAGAGATTGAAGCGTTTCCAATAGAGTTCTTTTGTAATCAAAAGCATTCCATTGTTCATCTCTTTGTTCTTACCTTATGTGTGTGTGTGTGTGTATGCTTGTGCATTCTTGTGTGCTTCTCACTCACTCACATGTGCACTCCACTTGCTCATAGTCATCATACCACCCTCACATCTTTGAGGATTGACAATTAAGAGGCAGATCTCCTCATGCTTGTACTGACCATTGTGCTAGAGTGACATATATACTAGCAATTCATCTATAAAATTTACTACAAATTCTTCAATCAAAAGATGTAAAATAGCATTCATTAACATCATAAAAGTAGAAGGTGCATTATTCAAACCAAATTTCATCAGTAAATATTTATAATGCCCAAAAATAGGTCCTAAAACGTTTTTGATATATATCATGCTCTTTAACTCAAATGTAGTAGTAGCCACTCTTTATATACAATTCTTCCACCTAGAGCATCAAGAAGATCATCTATCTTGGGCATGGGGTACCTATGCTTGATGGTAATCTTATTGAGTGCTCTATAGACAATGCACATCCTGTATGACCCATCCTTTTTCTTCATTAGAAGAGCTGCTGTTGCAAAAGGTGAATAATTGGTGCTATGAAGCCCTTCCTCCATTTAGTCATCCATGATCCTCTGGACTTCATTTTGCTCCTACAAGCTCATACAAAATGGTGGACAAGCGATCAGACTCACTCCTAGTACCAATTTGATATGTGCGCAATATTTCTACAAGGAGGTAAACCCAAAGGTAACTCTTTTGAAAAATAACTTTTAGAATTATGCTCGTATTTTATGTGAAAGTACTTGAGCATTCCAACTAGAGCTTCTATGAGTATGAGAATCCATCACTATAAATGATGAATATAGCAAATACAAAAAATAAATTTACTTACAATCAATCTTGATCAGCTTCATTGTGGTCACCAATCGTGTCTCTTGGAGATCTGGTCTTTTCCAAACTGGCCGCTAATTACATAGGACTACATCAAAATAGGCCAGTCATGCAATCCCAAAATCCAATATTTTTTAATAGAACTAGATCTCGATGGGTAGACCAACTACTCATCTGTCCCATGTCTTCATGCCCTTCCCACCAACTAACTCCACTGTGTAGAAATACTCTGACTACACAATGTCTAAGTATAACCATCTCACAAGATGAAAACTAATGACTATATGTGTGGAACAAGTGTCGAATAGGACCTTGACAAGCTGTCTTGCCAGGACTCCTCTCATAACAATGATTTCCATGTCTCGAAATTGGTAACCTTTCTGTGCCACTAGCAAAAGCATAACATCTCGAAAAAAAGGAACCTTCTTAGTGACATACATGTACACTATGGGAGATTATGTCTGAGATGGGTAATCTCCAAAATCCTCATCTACATCACTCCCTCTCTGTGTGGGGTTTATTACTATCATTGTACCTATCTTTTTCTTCTTAAGAAAGTCTTTAATTAATGTTTTCCTAAGCACCCATAGCACAAAACAACTCTCATTGCCTTCTCTTTTTACCGAGCGTTAACAATAGACTTATTATATGCTCTCTCAGCTAGAGCAAATAGTTTTCTCTTAGCTCTTGAGATTGTTTTGATCATGTGCACTTGCATAATCTCTTTCTGAGCTTGTGCACTAGTCAAGATGGGAGTACTAGAGGAAAAGGGTTGACCCATCTTAGTCCGTGAGGATATCTCACCCTCGGAGCCTATACCCCTAGGACCATCGTCAAAGAGTAGAGCCATCTCTATGGCATGTGGCAAAGAGTGACACCTCTCCCTTCTTACTAAAGGTCATATCATTTCTCTTAGTCCCAAGAGAAACTTGTGGACTTGGAGAAATGTTGGGATAGAGTCTCATAATTTAAGAAGCACCTCCCTATATTCATCTACGTAATCCTCGTCTTTGAGGTTTTTCTGGTTGATGAAGATTAGGCAAGTATCAAGTGCCCCAATCCTCTTGTTCTAGTGACACAGAATTATTATTAAGCAAGATATTAAACTATTCCCAATTTGTGGGATCTTTCGTATCTTGTTCTATCTTATGCCACCACCTCTAGGCAACGTCCACGAGACTCTAAGAATCCTATTGTGTCTGATGCATACCCTCCATTGGCATAAGCAAAAGTGCAACTCCTACTTGTTGAGTTGTTGGTCAACAACTTCAATAGTACATGTACTAGTGGAGCCATGATATCATGGCAGCTTAAAATCCTTAAGTCGCTATCTGGCCTGTCTAACTAGGACACCCTCATGATATACTTCTGAAGTCTCGTGCTCACCTAGAGCCTCCAAATCCATCCTTGGAATCTCACTTTCGGGCATTGCTTTGTCTTTCTTGGAGCTACAAACATGCTTCAAGATAGTCTAAAGCATGTTCTATAAATGGGATTTTCTAATGCTCATGGTTTCCATAGTGTCTACCATATGGCCAGTCATGTATGTATCTTCCTTATGAGGTGATGGAGGTCTTGATTCCATGTTTAATGTGAGTTCTTTTTATGTTTTGTATCTTTTCTTCTTTCATTTTAAGTGTTTTTATGTGTGTACATACACCTAATATAAATAGTGGCATTGAAAACTGGCAAATCAGAAGCCTTTGCATAAAGAACAAAAAATAGAGAAATACTATTAATATGCTCTCTATTTTTATGCATAAAAAAATTATGTGTATAAAATTTAAAACTTTTGGTAGCATTTTGGTAGTAAAAGTGAAAATCTAAAAACAAAATATACAATTGCTCTACATGCATTTAAAGATGGTGTGTTGGCAAGCACATAATAAGCAACCAAGGTACCCAAAGGGCACTACATGCCCTAGACAATAATCAACATGCTTGTGGCATGGATATAATTTTCATAAGAACACTCAATATTCTCGCTTTCTCCTCACCATACTTGTAAGAGGCTATGCTACCATCCTAGTTTTGTCAAAAGTGTAGAGATTGACAAGCATATCAGTAAGCATATATGCATGTATGGAGTGCTAATGCTTACCCTTAATGCTAATTGATGTAGAAAACAGACTAAAAATGCATATATTTACAAGAGATATTACCTTTGGTGTAAAGAACTCCACTAGAAGAGATAGTGTAGCTGCTAGAGATGATGACCAATCACTCCTCTTGAGTTGTCAAGTCAATGTTGATCGTCCTTGTGTCAAAAGGGTCCTCCGATGAAGCTCTTTGACTATGAATAGTCAACTTTGAAGCTCTATATAGGTGGTTAACTATGAACAAATGGTGTATCCCATGCATTTATTGGATAGCTCTTAGAGTCAAGATTTCATATGACTTGGAATCACTTCATTGGAGAAGGAATGAAGGAGTTATGGCCAATCTAGTGAAGGTGGATAAGGTGGCTGTTGCTCTAGCACAATGGTAAGTACCACGTTAAGAAGCTTCACCTCCTTAATGTCAATCCGTGGGAGAGGTAGGAGTGATATGAAGATCGTGAATGTGAGATGATGTGAGAGTGAAGGTGAGAAGCACAAAGATGCACACACACATACACACACACAATGAAGAGACAAGCAAGACACAATGGAAGGTGGGAAATTAACTCTATTACTCAAGAATGCTCTTACAAGCTCAAACTAGCTCTATGCTCACACTAACCAAAATGAACCAACCCCAAAAATGAGCTCTCTAGCTCTTTTTATAGTTTCTAGACTAGTTTTGACCGGTTTCACATCTAGTGACCGGCCTAGTTAAAAATTAGGTCCTAGAGGCTATTTGGAAGGGTAAACGATGTCTAAAAATAACGAAATTTGGTACGAGTATTCTACCTAAGCTCCTCAAGCTCGAGGACTCCTCGGCTTGCACAAAATGGAGCTATGGATTACAAAATGGGGTTTTCTTATGATACATATGTTACAATTAGTGATAACAATCACTGTTGAATGTTTGGAGAATTAATAAGAAATATATTTGTTTAAAAAATTGATCCGCCTGGCTCCCTGCTTCGTTTTCACATGCTTCCGTGGCGTCTGTGCCTCTGACTGCTTCCAACACCCCCCTCCCTCTCGCTTCTGTCGTCCCTGACAGAACCTTGTTGTGAGGTCTGCCGGATGTAATTCTGTAGGAGGTCTTGAGCGAGGGTGTGCTCTGATATACGAATACCTCGGGCTAGATCAGCCTCGAGTTTCTCCCAATCGATAGGTTGTGGCTCGTCTGGTGGTGGGAGCTGATAATGTGTGGAGTACACCATTCGTTCACAGGCGAATAATTGCAATAAGTGTGTGGGCCTGCTTATAAATACCTCTGAATGGTACTCCCAAAAGCCGGTGGTGAACATTTCTTCGAATGTCTGCTTGTAACATGCCGGTAGATATTTGATCCTGCAGTGCCAGGCGTAACACACCCGTAGCGATGGCGTTGTGCTCATATCATAGACTAAATCAAAGTTGCCATGCTCAAAGCCCGGGGTGTTAACATGGGGAGCCTTGATGCGTCGGAAGACTTTAAAGACCATCTGCATCATGTCAAAGATTTTGACAGTCATGTGCGCGGCAATATCATCCATATGTTTTAATCGAGGGAGCCAGTGGCGGATCGTCGCCATCATGTAGCCTACTGTGGGTAACGCGACTGGTGGCTTGAAGTAGGGATAGTTCAACCAGTCTTGGCACTGCTTATTGTTCTTTAGCTTAATAGCGAAGGCAGTCCAAGAGCGACGTCGTGGTACTGGTCCCCAGCACGGATTAAATTTTAAGTGAAGCGGCGCTTTTACCCACGTGCTCATCATCTCTGGATAATTTTGCAGTAAATCTTTGCGCCAGTCTGGTTGAAGGATTTCACCTCTCTGCGCCCTTGGTGGCAAGTCCTCTGGCTCGAATTGAGTGGCATGCGTTGGTTTCATACCTGTTTCTTTCTCTATGGTTAACTGGTATTCGGCCATTAACATGAAGTACGGTTTATATTGGAGCTCATGCCCAGATATGTATCGTCGCGGGGCCAATTGAGCAAAGAATGGTGACTGTAAAATTTTCTCTTCAATTATGGCCATGGCATGTAGCTGTGCCTCTACTCTGGCCGAGTGTGTCGTTCCGAGTTCTTCAACTGTCTTCATCCACGCGGGGGTAGGTAATTCATATGTCATCTGGCCTTCGGCCGTGACACGTCCGCCTGGGATGGGTATCGGTTCATATGCCTCTTCAAATGTCTCCTCCACCGGGATAGTGACGGTTTCTTCCTCAGCTGGTAGCTCAGGTGGGGAGTCTGGCCTTGGTGGCGCTTCATAGATGGCAATCCTAGATTCAAGATTTGTTACCTGGGCCCGAAGTGCGTTGAGTTCCTCTAAAACTTCAGGGGCAGGGTCCACAGGCGCTGGTAATTCTGCTGCTACTTGTACTTGTTGTGTTGCTGGTTCTCTGAGCTGCAGCAGTTTGTGATCTTCCTTTAACTTTTGATGTTCTTCGTTCATACGATCATAGTCCTCGAGCAATCTAACATGGTCGTCTAGCAACATCCGCATCGACTCAGATGGGATTGCCTTGAATCTGCTCGGACTTAGTGGCTGTTCTGGATGATCTAAAGCCGCTTCCAAGTTCTCTCTATTTTGCTCTTGGAGTCTCTGGTTCTCCTCTTTTGCTGCGGCTAAGTGTCTTCTTAGTAAGCCCATATTTCTAGTAAGCGTTGCATTGCGGACAGTCTGGGCTCTAAGTAGGTTATCCAAATCCGCGGTGGCCTCTTTGGTTTTCTCCTCACTTTCTAGTTCTAACTTGTGATAGGCCTCTCGTAAATCTTGGTATCGGCTGTTCAGTGAGGCGTTCTCAATTGATAACGAATTAAGCTGCGTTTGTAATTCGTTCGTCGTTTTCTGCAGCTGTTGATAGTTGGTGCCGAGTGATGCAAACTCATCGCGGACTTGCGTCATGCATGCGAACATGTGTTGAAATGCGGTGTCTATGGTGGGCGATAGTAGTAGTGAAGTGCTAAATGAGGATGCAGTGGGAGTAGATGCAGTGGGAATGTGAAGTGGGGTTGGGACAGTGGATGCAGTGGTGATTGTGGAAAATTGTGAAGTGCCTAAATATGAGGGTGCTGTGAGTGGAGTGGGTGGTGGTGAGGTGGATGGTGATATGTCCATGCCATTGGACGTGTTTAGTGTTGTGACTGTGAAAAGTGGTGTGATTGTGGGTGGTTGTGTAGGTGTGAATACGGGATTTGCGAATGTAGTGTAGTTTACAGGGGGAATGGTTGGAGCAGCTTGGTGAAACGGGGAAATAGGGGTTATGGTAGGTTGGGGAGGTGAGACTGGTGAGAAGGTTAGTGGGGTTAGGAAGGGGAATGGGGGTCTTAGAGGTGGGGGAAACGCTGGGAAGGATGAAGGGGTGAAGGGGTTAACATATGGATGCGGAGGGTTGGGTGTGGGCATGGTGGTATGAATGGGTAAGGAAGAGGTTGTGGCTATGTTGCTTTGTACAGGTGTGGATGTGGGGAAAGCAGGTGGGTGTGCGGGTGATACGGGATGGGTTGGTGAAAGATGAGGTGAGAGAGGAGTCGAAGGGGTGGATGTTATTTCGAGGATAGTAGTGGTATGTACAACGGTGGTATGGGGTGGCGAATCTACAAGGATGGTTTCTGCGGTCAATGAACTTTCTGGGGCGAGGCGTGCCTCCCTGGCTTGTGCTGAGGATTGAGCTCCTGTTGGTACACGAATATACTCTCCGGGCTTTGAAAGTAGTCGCACTCGGCGGGGATCAAACTGTGGTAGTTGCTTTCTTTGTAAAAACCTGAGTGCTTCATGGGAGCCTACTGATTTGACTAACTCTCTGAACCCTCTGATATATGCGTCTTCGAATCCTCCAGAGATGAGTTCCTGTTCAATTAATGCCTGGCTCTCCTCTTCAGTTAACTTCTTTCGTGCCCAGACTTTCTCCATGGTACGATATAATTTCTTTATAGCCAGTGTGTACGCTGCGGCTTCGAATGTCTCATCTTCATATGTGCTGGTGTCGCCGTGTGTGTCGGTTTGTTGGCCTTGGCCCTCTGTCTGTTCGTCATGTGAGCCCTGGCTGGCTTCATCGTCGCCTTCCTCGTCATCTGTTTCGGTTCTCTCTTCTTCAGAGCTCGACACAGCTTGTCCCTGTGGCAAATCTCGCGGTGTAGTAGGGTAGCTGGGACGTTCATATTCCTGGGAGAACAGTTGTGCTTCTGAATACTGGAATTCGTTTGAGAATGCATCAGGCATCTCAAAATCAAATGTCGTGTTTATGGGGTCGGCCTCCATATGTGGTATCGGGAAAGAAAACGCTTCCGCACCAATAGTGGTGGGAGCTTCTGCTGTTGTGGTGGTGGGTTCTGAGGTGGCAGCTGCCTGAGGTGCAGCGGTACTAGTGGTGGCCTCTGTAATCACTGGTCTGGACAACCGTATGCGAATAGGTTGTACAGTGGGAGCAGCTTCCGTCTCTAATTGAATTGTGCCAAACTCATTAGTATCGTTTGGTTGCGTACTTAGGATGTACATGGTTCCTTCTTTGTCTATGTAAGCGTCTCTCTCAAACTTCACCACTGGTCTTTCCAATCCAATGGGTTGATCAGGGTTGTGCAGTTGCACCACTTGCCTTCGCAAACCATCCTCATAGATGCGAGCACCTAATCGGTTGGTTCGGAGAAACTCTAATTGCGTTCTATAGGGTCCTTCAGGTTTTTCTAAGTATGCTACATTAGACCCTCCTTCTGGTCTGTCTGTGCTAAATGCCATCTCTGATTCACTTGTCTCTGAGCTCTCGTAGGGGTAATTACTATTCAATTGCTGAGCCCAAGATCGTGCGGTGGTTCTTACACTTGCCTCTGATGATCTAAGGCTTCGTCGATCCGACTTACCTATATGTTTGCCTGATCTAAGGTTCATTAATTTCCTTCCTTGCACACTCGATTACACACTTAGATCGTCAATGGTCCTTTGTGATTACTTTCTTGATTCTTTTTTTTTTTTTTTTTTTTTTTTTTTGGATTCTTGTCTTAATATATGCGTCAGGAATTCGACTTTCGTTATGATTTTGAGTTCTCGTTCCGTCAGACTTATGTTCTTTTCTTTAGGTTTTCGTCACACACACCTTTACTTTAAGTCTTAGACTTGAAATAATTAAGTATCTTGAACTTGAGGCGTTCCTATCGTCGTTAATCCACAACTACCGTTTAGCCTAAGCTAAAAATTGACGGAGGGGGTTGAGTAATCTTCCAACCTCGAGTCGGCTTTTCCGGTTGCTCTGATGCCTTGTTGCCCAAGAAGCCGTGCTTCCCAAGCTCTGCTGTCTTCACTGTCTCGCTTGCTTGCCTTTGATTGCCTTTGCTAGACCTGGAAAATTCCAATGTTAAACCAATTCACAAGATGACCAAACACTTGAGTATATACACCTTTTAATCCCTTCCCTTTTTGCCCAAAATTTTCAATGTGTGCCCCCTGGCTTCCTAGTCCCAAACTAGGTGAACCTCAAAATAGCTTATCCAAAAATAGAAGTATCCTTTATGAAAAAAACAGTTGAGGTCACGTAGTACTCGTCACGAGCTTTCTAACGAGCTATTAAGCTCAAAAAACGGACTTCGGATGAAAAAGTTATACGCGTTCAGGCCCTGGGGGGTAAAAACTGACAATCAAATTTTCCTTCAAATATGAGCTAAGGGGTCTCCTATGAGTCTAATGGTCCAAAAATTTTTCAAAAATACCCTCAAATTTGGTCAAAAATTGGAGTCCAAAATTTGCGATGGTGGTGGGCAATCGCGATGGTCTGGGACCGTCGCGATGGTCCGAAAAAGCGAACCGTCGCGATGGCGCGGGATTTGGACAATCGCGATGGCGCAAAAAGGCGAACCGTCGCGATGGCTCGAAGTGAACGATCGCGATGGCGTGAAGTCGAACCGTCGCGATGGTCCAAAAGATCGAACCGTCGCGATGGCGTGATCGGGCGGACAATCGCGATGGCGCGGTCAACGGTCAACGGGGAACAATCGCGATGGTCCGAAGTGAACCGTCGCGATGGTCCGCGATGCGATGGCTTGAGCCAATCGCGATGGTCCGATTTTGGGCTGTCGCGATGGTCCAAAAGTTGAACCGTCGCGATGGTCTATCGTGACACGTGGCACTGTCGTGGCGATGGCGTGGGCCAATCGCGATGGTGCGGGGTTAACTGGACAGTCGCGATGGTCCAAGTGGACCGTCGCGATGGCTCAAGTGAACCGTCGCGATGGTCCGAAAAAGCGAACCGTCGCGATGGTCCGGCCGAGCCGTCGCGATGGCGTGAGCCTATCGCGATGGTGCGACACAATCGCGATGGTCCGAGCCAATCGCGATGGTCCACCAAATAACGAATTTTCAAAATGTAATTGTGGTTCCGTGAATGCGCAAGTATCGCCTATCTAGTGGTGTGGTCGCCTACCTCAAAACCCGAAAATTGCAGACCATCGCGATGGTCCGCCCTGCTCGAAAATTTCTGACAGAAAGTACATGTTTTACCTTTTGGAAGCTCTCCTGATGCTCTGAAGCTCTGTACCTGCAAGAAAACTCAAGAAAATGCAAGCACATGCAAACGCAAAAACTCTCTCTCGCTCTCTCGCACGCACAAATGAGGGGAAATGAGGTGAATGGGGGGATATGGTGAATTTTCTGATTTTTTTGGATATGGAGATGATGATGCGATGATGAAGATGGAGTATGGGGAAGGTGAAAAACACTAAAAACTAAGTAAAAACAACAACCAAAACTGAAATTTTTACCTTCCAACGCCACTTCTTGCTATACTCTTACCATCACACATTCGTCCTAGACTCGATCCCCGGCAACGGCGCCAAATTTGGTGTTGCTCTAGCACAATGGTAAGTACCACGTTAAGAAGCTTCACCTCCTTAATGTCAATCCGTGGGAGAGGTAGGAGTGATATGAAGATCGTGAATGTGAGATGATGTGAGAGTGAAGGTGAGAAGCACAAAGATGCACACACACATACACACACACAATGAAGAGACAAGCAAGACACAATGGAAGGTGGGAAATTAACTCTATTACTCAAGAATGCTCTTACAAGCTCAAACTAGCTCTATGCTCACACTAACCAAAATGAACCAACCCCAAAAATGAGCTCTCTAGCTCTTTTTATAGTTTCTAGACTAGTTTTGACCGGTTTCACATCTAGTGACCGGCCTAGTTAAAAATTAGGTCCTAGAGGCTATTTGGAAGGGTAAACGATGTCTAAAAATAACGAAATTTGGTACGAGTATTCTACCTAAGCTCCTCAAGCTCGAGGACTCCTCGGCTTGCACAAAATGGAGCTATGGATTACAAAATGGGGTTTTCTTATGATACATATGTTACAATTAGTGATAACAATCACTGTTGAATGTTTGGAGAATTAATAAGAAATATATTTGTTTAAAAAATTGATCCGCCTGGCTCCCTGCTTCGTTTTCACATGCTTCCGTGGCGTCTGTGCCTCTGACTGCTTCCAACAGTGGCCAAACCCTCTAACAAGGGAAAGATGAGGATTTTGGCTTGCTTCTTCCTCCTCTATGGAGGTCCAAATCAAAGATGCACACTACCTATCCTTAAGTCCCACATAGCAGTCCATCGGTGCCAAACATTGAGTTAAATAGAGATTGATGAGCAAGGGTCTTCAACAAAAAGAGGGAGTGAAGCTTGATGGAGTGAGGCCCCTCCCTTCACACTTGCTAGAGTGTGTGGGCACCCTCCATGTGCTTAGGCATTGGCTTGCGAGGCTTTTCCTTGCTTTAGGCACTCTTGCACACAGGGGAGCCTCCTTGGGGGGAGGGGGCTCAATGCTCCTCTCATGGGGATCTCTCCGCCCTTCTTTTTTTTTTTAAGAGTCTCCATGAGCTCGCATCTACAGTGACCAAAAAGAGATGTTGCATGCTTTCCAATGATGAGAATACCAAATCGAAGACTAATCACTCAGTTACTAATGAGGACTCTAAAAGAAAGGCTTGAATGTTGTGTATGCAACTCACTTCCTATCCTTTATATCCTCTTGTACCCAAAATAGAAATGATCTGGAATGATCTAGTGTGGACATGTTACCACCATGCACACTCATTCACGTTAGTCTTTAGGTACCTTAGAATGTCCCCCGAGCTATGGACCTTGGCTATGCTTAGCCCTTGTCCCACACGCATATGTAAAGATCTTTGTAGAACAATGGCTAATAGAAGGGCATGTAGGTTAATTTTGTGAGGAGTACTATGAGGATCAATACTTTCCTCATCCCTTCGATTATCTATTTTCTTGATGGAAAGAATTTGCAAAAAATTTCCTCTAAAGAGGTGATTCCAATAGGATATATGGGCCTAAAGTAAAATGGACGCTCTACTCAAGCCAAAACGATTATGGTGGTTTTGATATTCCAAAATTGAATGAATGCCCAATAAGTTAGCAAAAAATTGGACCAATTTGATTTTTAGAAACAACTATTCTCTTATACTTGTTGGTCTTCCTAGAAGAAAGGGTCGAGATATTCTCACTCTTCTGTTCTCTCCCTCTCCAGTGGTGCCTAGAGGTTTGACCTCTGTACACTCCTTATGGAAGAGCTCGAACAAGATGAAACAATTCAACAAAATAAACAATGACTGAAAGTGGCATGCTAGCATAAGATGAAACAACTCTATTTGTTATGAGTGGAGGGAATTAAGGAAATTAATGCAAAGAAACCTCAAAAGAATGAAGAAATTGTGGAACAAAGGGTTTTGAATGTGGAAACTCTTTTGGAACCAAGACAAAAGTCAGTGATTAGATTTGGGGACATTGATCCGACAAAGAAAGTTGACATTGAAGATTCAAGTCTTTTAAGACCCAAGATGAATGCTTGGGAAGATTAGAAGATTCATCTCTTAGTTAGGATCAACTACAAATGGAAGGGTTGAGATGGCACAATGGAAGCATTTTACAAAAGACATTGAGTATCAAGAAGAATTTGGATGCTTATGTCTCTCTTAAGAGGAGATGGTGCCAACACTGAACTTAGAGCAGTTGAGAGTTCAAGTTCATGAATGTGTGGCATCCTCTCAGAGAGAACAAAAACGCGGTCCTCATGTGGCAAATTTTCCATGAGGGGATTTGGATCAATATCAAAGCTGTGGGAGAAAGTCCCGAGTTCAAATCTTGGCTGGACATGTCCATGAGTCTCTCATGATAGGTGCCTCTACCTTACGAGGTTGGGTGTGTGAGTGTGTATTTCCAATTCATTGTACTCTCAAAAAAAACAAAATCTACTGAGCCTCAAGCGTTGCGTACATGGTAGCGAAGACCTAATTTCTTCTCGTGTCGTTTCCGTAAATCTATTCATCGACTTCTGATCTTTGAATGCTGGTAGGCTGTAGCTCATGTATGCCTGTGTCGTGGATGTGCGTCCGAAAAGACCAGAGGCAGAGAGTTAAAACTTGGAAGTTGGAAGATGCAGAAATGGATGCTATCGCTGCAGGCGGTAGAGAAGAGAAGAATGGACAATCTCTTGTTTATTTCTGTATGTTGTCGGCCTGTTGTGCTTCCCAGCATCCTTGATTGCCCTTTTGTCTACTCGCCGTTACATTCTCAGAAGCACAACATGCTGCGAATAATGATGTAATAAAGGAGGTTCCCATCAGTCTCTGTCATCACCACATCGTTGGAATCTGCACTGCTCCTCACTCTTATAGACTAGATTGTAGAAGGAATCGTCGGCAGAGATTTCCGTGAACATTGTTCCTTGCCTCTTCAAGTATATAGCTATGCACCGTGCTCTCTACTTCACAGCTCTCTCTCTCTCTCTCTCTCGTTTTTGGCATTCAGTGAATATCATGGCAGGATCATTGAAGCCTCTATTCCTGACAAAGCAAACAAATATTGAACGAGCGCTGAAAAACCTGTCTGCGTCTTGTAACAAGACCAAAGGTGAGGGAGGGCCACGCAGGTTTGATATTACAGACAAGGTATGTTGACCTTATTCTCTACCTTTCATCACCGTATTGATTGTTCCAGCATTGAAAGTTGCAGTACTATGGATGTGCATTTTCTGCGTTTATTTATCTCGCTCAATGAAACGCCACTATTCTCGGTTTGTGCGTCTGTTCTTTTCTTTGCCCGTCTTGTTTTCATGTTGTTGCAGACGTTTCGCATGTAGGGCTTCTATGTAGGTTTCTTATTGCCGCTTCTGTCGTTGTTCTAGCTACATCCGTTGTTGTTCTCACTGCTCTCACCGAAGGTTACCGTTCAAGACTTTTGCGCATGTCTCTTTCTTGCCGCTAACGTTGTGTTTGTTGCTTCGATTGTTGGTGTTAATGTTATCGTCGTCGTCTTCATTGTAGCTACTGTCTTTTACGATGATCATTTTTTCTATATCTTGTTCTTCTTCTTATTTAGTCAGCATATCAATGCACAACTTCACAGGGATTTTATCTGATTTTTTCATTAGCTATTGGACATAGGATATCGCTAACGTGCTAATTCTGGATCCTCTTGTATGTTTTAACAGAGGGATGCAGTGAATGGAGGCGCAAAAGTTAATCAAGGAAAACCCTCATATATGATGGTGAAAGATTACAATTGCCCCTGGTGGAATCCTGACCCAAGCACAGGCGTCTTATCTCCACACTCCCCTTCAACACAGCCTCATGTCGATTGCTCTATCGACACCCATGTCTGGTTTAGACATGAATAATAACTCTAAGTAAAGTCTCTTGTTTTCTCAAGCATCAAGAATTTCCCCATGACAGAAAGAAAAAGAAATAGGATTATAACCTTTTAGCAAGTCCTCTAAGCCATGCCTACAAACATCTGTTCTGTGTTGGGCTAACACCATGTGTATTTATGGATGCATACATGAAATATCATAAGAAATAGATAGCAAATGGTGTTTGATCATCCGCAAATTCTAAACTTTTATTGTCTTTTATTGTCTTTCATTGTACCTTAAATTCTCCTTCCACTCATTCAATTCAAAATCTTGAACTTCCTACCTTCTCTACTGTAATCCAAATGTTATGCCTGATTATATCCCCCCAATTTATGAAACATCTTGAAATTATGGGGAATTCCTTCATAATTTCTGTTAGAACAACATTCTCTACTAGCTCCAGCCTAACAATCATAGTCAGAATCAGACATTCTCATTAATTTCAAGGAGATAAGTACTATAGATGTACTTCTTTAAGGCTCCTTATATGCATTTCATGCTTCTTTCATGATGCAAAAATAGAGCGGATGATCTGTGAACATATATCCAATAAAATCTTAAAGTTTGATAGAGATATACATTGATTTTATACTTAAATGTAATATCCTTTCATTCTATAACATCATTTGTTCTAATGGAAGGCTTACAAGGTTGCATGTGAGACACTTAAGATGTAGCGCTTGAGTATATCTAATATAGAAAAATTTAAAATATGGACGTGCTTACACTGTTTTAAAGCACATTCAATAAAGAATTTCATAGTTTACGGATACTTTTCGGTAGAGTACTATGATCATGACATAAATATTTTGCTATAATGATCGTTGAATATTTATTTCCTCTAGTAAAGTAATAAATCAAATGGATAATATATTAATAAAGCATTATTATGTGTCTATTACAACTAGAAAATACAACACCACGCCATGTGTGCTTGATGCTTTGAGTAGAAAGGAATGACTAAGTTTTATTGTTATTTTCTGATAGAAAGCTCATCCCTCTCTCTCTCTCTCTCTGTTGTCTATCTATCCTCGTAATTGAGTAATCTAGTCAACATGAAGTAGATAAAATGTTCTAGAAATACTTAAAGGAATAAGCGTTATGGTGATATGATGAAAACTTATGTAAGGAGAATCATAAGTCCCATAAACAAGAACTATCAATATCCTTAATTGACCAATAACTTTATGTTTGTGCTTTTTGATGCCTTTGATGGGTGTCTGATACAATATCAACTTTAACTTTAGTTCTTCAATTTAATTCTCTAATGTAGGACACTAAAACTTGCTTAATCTAGTTCAAGGTTCTCATAATTTTTTTTATAGATCCTAAATTTATCAAAAGCCATTGCTAATGCAAGAATTTTAGGTCACAAATATGAACTAGGAAGTGAGTTCAAACAAGGATGCCATCATAGTATAAACACTATAGCGACAAGCTAGAAACAAAATAAGCCTCAAAGAGTAAGTTCGTCACAAAGAGGAGGTATATATATGTGTATACTACATGGAAAAGATAACACAAATACTAACCATGAGAAGTGTTGCAAATGATAATGGTATTATTCTCCATAGAAAAAACTTCCAAGGAATAAGATGGTGATGATTAGTACACAAGACTAGAAGTAGGACATATATAAACTCCTACATTATAATTATCACTTTACAATAGTACATTGCATGGAAATCCTATAAAAAAAATCAATTGTTGGAAATATCTTTGACTATTATTTACAACCCTGTGCTTTTCTAATATTTTGGAACTCAATCATCATACCACCTCTCTACTTCCTATTCCATTATCCTATGCTGAAATGTCAAATATTGGTGTAAAAGATCTTAAAAGAGAATATTAGAAACAATTCAATAGTACAAAAAATTGGTTGCATTGTGCTGCTCATGTGACATCCACTGTATCCAACCATCCCCTTTTTTTCGTATGTTCTTTGTTAATTTAATGTTTACCATTTACGCAAAACATGTTTCATGAGAATGCTTCATGTATGGAATACCAAAATCATATAGCTATGCCAAATTTCTTCTATTTTTAAAGTTTATTTTTGCCAATTTTAAAATGTTCATGCAATGAAATGTGAAGAAACAACAATAAAAATGAATCGCATATAATTCGTATAACATCATTCCATTACTAATGTTATGTGGTGGTACCAATGGATGCATTACCTATGGACTTCATCATTTAGCTAGAATCATGTGCATCAATCATTGTTCTAGCTGCTTCTACCAGATGCTTGAAAAAAATCATGGTTTATCATACATTAAACATGGTATGATTCACGGTCTTTAGGTGTGGAAACAATGTTTTGTATGTATTATTTATTTTTTTCAAAAGACATAAGAATAAAAGCTTTTTTCTTCTCTAGAACATCCATGCTAGGCTTACAAGTTAATGCAATGTATTACACATTTATCCATGTTCTTATTTTCTTAGCTTTAGACCCATCCTCTAAAACACAAAATCCTCCCATGCTTTGCAAGATTAATTGATTTCCCATAATCTTATGTGTGCAATCCACTACAACATATGAGAGGCATACCAGGCCTTATACTGGTGCAAATACATGGGGGAAATTTACCCCGAGCATCACTATAAGTGCTGATATACACATTGGTACAATAAGGTTGGTATAAGCATCCATATGGATGCTAGTATATGCACCGGTACTCACCACTACACGTCGATATAAGCGTCCATATGGACGATGGTATGTTTTCATCCATATAGGCATCAGTATTTATTGTAGACCATCGATACAAGCAATGGTACTAGCACTGGTATTAAAGTCGCTAGTAGAGGCATCCATATGTCCCTAGGAAGAACCATCAATATAATTGTTGGCATATCCATGGCCAAGACCATCGGTATAAGCATTGGTATGTCACTAGGCATAACAACACTCATATGGGTGCCTATACTGTTTACCATATATGCAAAATTTTCTTTGGGAAGAGTGTGTTGTGTCTTGCTACAACAACATGACAATGATGTTGTGTAGCAAATGACAATACACTATGCCCAAAAAAAGACCGAGTACATGTGACATGTACCCTAGTGGTTACCGATTTAGGGTTTAGATGACCTACAACCAAAACATGATTTGGTAAAGCAAGACACATTGTCGAACATAAAAGAGATATGTAGGATTAGAATGAACCATGAACCATGTACAAAAGAGATACTCCATAAAAGAACCATGTAAAAAAGAGATATATATTCCATAAATGAACCATGTACAAAAGGGTGGCAAAGGACTCCCATATATGAGCCAAATACAAAATGTGGCAAACAACTACCATATATGATCCAAATACAAAATGTGGTGAACCACTTCTGTATATGAACCAAATACAAATTTGTCGTGTACCACTGCCATATATGAGCCAAATACAAAATTGTGGGAGACCACTACCATACACATGCCCAAAGGGATCCAAACATCTATATGTGTAGTCTTGCAAAACAGCACATTCATGAAATGAAACAACTTGACATGATATTTATAAACAACAACTAAAAAATATTAAACAAGTTAAGAAGCTCACCTCATCATAGATGCTCCCATGAAGTGACCACACCATGTTCCTCCAAGTCCTCGAAGAGCACAACCAATCCATGACGATATCCATAAGTCTCCTTTTCCCATGTCAAAAGATGACCCATTGCCAATTCTTGCAACAAATATGCAAAACATGAGATCAACAAACATGATGTGCTTAAGACAAGAATCATTCATCAAAATGATACTTACGAACTCATGATGCATAGTGTCACACCCACCGCTACCCGAATATGATGCTTTGATTGTATCTAAACATGTGGTTGTCGCATCTCACTGTTGATGATATTGGTAAGGAGTCTATTGCTGCTCATCCTAAATCATCTCCCACTCCTCATGGTGTAACCATACAAACTTCAGTAAGCCTCCTCTAAAAGTGTCATGATCCTTTGATCATCAGTGGAACATCATCTCACATGTTGTGTGTCGAATCCACTCTGAGCTGACAACAGGGTGCCAAGGTGTTGGTCGATACCCGCGGTAGATCACCTCTGTGAAGTAATTTTTATGACTGTGATTGGGTTGGTTGCTATGACACTCGTATGTCCACCATTGGCCTTTGCTTCATGCTTGGTATCTCATGCATATCTTTGTTGAGCAAGAAGCAACCTACTATGGCTACTTCTAGTTGTGAGGCTCAGTATAAGGTAGCTTTCACAATGACTATTGAGTGTGTGACTCAAATAACTTATGGCTGATTTGGGTGTTGGTAACTCTTCTGCCACCACCATCTTCACTAATAGTTAGAGCGCATTGCCGATTGTGAGGCACCATGTGTTCCATTCTCAGAATGAGCACATTGAGGTGTACTATCATTATGTGAAGGAGAGGTTCTCTACTTGAGAGATTAGTTTGGCATATGTGCCCACACAAGAGAAGGATGTAGACCTTTTTCCAAAGGCTTTGCCTAGGGTGAAGTTTGAAGATTTCCACAAAGCCTTGGGCTTAACTCCTTTTGTGGATTGATTCACATAGCTTGGCACTTCCTTATACATGAGTGCCATCTCTTTGTTCATGGGATCACTCCCAAGGGAGGATTTGTTGATATATTTCAATAGTGATGTGTGTGAACACAGTAGGACCATTAGGGCATATTTTTCCCTCTTTAGGGGGTTTTTCCCTTTGGCTTGTGAAGTATTTCGATGGAGATCCACCATAGTGCACTCTCCTTCTTGAGAGCTCCACAATGATAACCTTGGAGTAGAAAATCAAGCATCTAGGGCTACACAAGCTACTCCGCACAAAGACTAGAATATGCAAAAAAGCATAGTTCACAGCGAACAGAGACTTCTTTAGGTTTTACAAATGTGGTCAAACATATAGTCTGTGAGTGACGATGCCACTATATGTTTTATTAAAGAACATATACAAAGAAGTGTCCGGTGGCTATTTGGCCTTTCACATGGACACTAACAGTAACAATCTCCCACTAAGGGCCAATATGGCCAAAGTAACCATGGGAGAAAAATAAAGAATGACAGAGAATAATTGAATGTAAGTATACAAACTATACCTCCCGTTTGATGAGCATGTTGCATAATATACAAGTGACTGTGTAAGATCATGAATCAAGTAACCCCCATCAAGTGACAATAGTGTCGAAAGCTATCCTGTGGTAGAGCTTTTGTCAACGCATGTGTAGCATTATCTCAAGTGTGAACCTTCTCAAGAATAATGTGTTGAGTGGCTAAGAAATCTCTAATGAAGTGATACCTCACCTCAATGTGCTTGGTCTTTGCAACATAGACCAGATTCTTAGCCAAAGCAATGACACTTTGACTATCAGTCAATATTTCTTCTCCTCAAAAGACTTGTGAGAGGTTTGCATGATGCAACATAGAAACTACTCTATCTTGAATAGTTTTATTCATCCTTTTAGCTACACCATTCTGTACTAGGGTATAAGGAGCTGTAAACTCTCTATGAATCCCTCTAGACTCATAGAAATGGCTGCATTCATGTGAGGTATACTCAACGCCATTATCTGAACGTAAAGCCTTAAGCTTAGTTCCTTCTTCAGTTTCAATTGAAGCAAGCCATTTTCTGAGGGAATACCCCATCCTTCGATTTGATAGGATATACCCAAAATTTTCTAGTAGCATCATCTATGAAATTGACAAAGTAAAGAGAACCACCTAAGGACCTAGTGGGCATAGGACCACACAAATCTATATGAACAAGATCTAAAGGTTGAGTTGAAGAGTCAATGTGCATTCTATGCACTTTTCTGGTTTGCTTCCCATATTGACAATACTCACAAAATAAAAAATTAGAGAAATATAACACAGGTAAGTAGCCACAACAAGAAAGATTTTCCATTCCACTATGAGATATATGGCCCAAAAGACCATGCCAAATACAAGCCATAGGCTATTTAGTAATAGCTAACAAGTGTTCTTTCTATGATACAAATAAAGGATAAAGTAAGCCAACTTTGCTTCCTTTTGCAATAACCATATTGCCCTTTGATATATGAAAGGACTAAGCATAGAAGACCAGCTTGTAAGCAAGGTCATCAAGTTGACAACCTGACACCAAACTACATCATAACTAAGATACATGGCATACATTATGCATAGTAAATTTTAAATCATCAATGAACTGAACAACCATATCTCCAATCCCCACAACATCACACTAGTAAGAGTCAACAAGTCTCATGGTACCAAGAGACTTTACTACATAATAAAAGGACCATTCTGTTGAATCTCCTTGGCGATGGTGCAGCAACGAAGACGATGCACTTCTGATCTGTGACACCGTAGAGAAGCGATGGAGAAGCAGAGAGAAAAGATAAGATAGAAAATGCAAGCCTCTCTCGTACGCACAAATATAAAAATAGAATGTGCCTTTTTCTTTTCATTCTAAAGTGATCTTTTTATACAAAAGATAGGGCCATTTCGGCCAATGGGAGCATGGATAAGATATGGCTAAGATGGCACTCTTAAATAGAGTGGGTTCACATACAAGATGAAGGATCAAAGCTCATAGCCAACAATCCCCCCTTGAGCTTGATTCTACGAATAGCTCTTTGGGAACTATCCTTTCCTCACAACTAGACTAGGGTGGTACAAAAAATATGATTCGTTCCCATGTACAAAGAAGGTGGTACATTGTTTATATACTTCCTTCAACAAACTCATGGGTGGTACAAATCCTTCCCTATACATATGAGGATGGTACAAAGGGGATGTTTTAGAATGCATAATCATAGACAAAATTGACTTGAGCTTCTTCTTCATTTGTCTCCTCTGCTATGTTGACATTGCTTGAATTTTTGTTGAAAGCTCCTTTGTTGTTGTTGATGTTGTTGTTGCGTAGACGACAATGCTTTGTAGCATGGTTGGTTTTACCACATATTTTGCACGGGTTGACTTGATAACAATCCTTCGACAAATGGTTGGTGCAATTACAATGAATGCATTTTGTAGCTTTTACAACCAAGGATTTTGTTGTGAATTCATCATAATTTGTCAACTTATTTTCATGCTATTGTAGAGAATTAATGACATCCTCTAGCCTAGGGATAGGGTCTTTTTCTTTGAGAACAGTTACAATTTGTCCAAATTTATCATCGGGAACCGCTTTAAGTAGGACGGCTACTTGATCCTCATTTTCAATGGGGCATTGCACATAAGCTAATTGGGTACAAATACTCTTTAACTTGTTGACAAGGGTAGGTATGTCTTCTCCTTGTGACATCGTAAGAGAGTAAAGTTGCATTTTAAGTGCTATTTTGGAGTTCCTAGAAATAGCTCCAAAGTTTTGCTCTAAAGTAATCCATGCTTGATGTGCCGTAGTGCAATCGTCCAAGAAATGTACATAATTATCGTCTAAAGAAGTGAGTAACATTCCAAGTGCTTGTTCATCTTTTTCTGTGGAATATGGTAGCCCTTTTCTATGTTCAAGTGTTTCGTTAGGTGCAAGTGGTTTTGTAACGGACCATAGTTGTTTGGTCATGAGATAACCCTTGATTTTTGTTTGCCATGTATGGAAACCTTGGCCATTAAGTTTGTCTAAAGGTTTTTCACTCATATTGGAGAGGTCTTACCAAAGTGACTCACTCTGGCAGTGTCTAACTCCTTACAAGAATGAACCTTTCAATTTCTATTCTAACAAGATTTTCATTTCTGATAATTCTTTCTGCATTTATCCTTCAACATTTAATGCTCTATGTCAATGAATTGTGAAACATAGGCATCAGAATGGTAGAACACAGTTTCTCTCAGCACATAAGTAAGAAAAAAATGGGCACTTATCTACGCTGAAGAAGTGGATTAAGGGAAATCTGGCTCAACTTTCAGCAGAAATAGCTCATCGAAGATTCTCCTCCAAGTCGCTTACTCGTCCGTATATTCTCCTTCCTTCTGGTAGTGCAAGCGATGATGTCGTCGGCGGCAACCATTAAAATTGCAAGTGCAGAATGACAAAGCTCTTTCTGCTCACTTCGGTCAGTTCAAGACCAGCCTTAGCTTTCTCGCGCTCTCCCGTAATTGATATAGAATGCTTCTTTTCATCTGCAATCGTGAGCATCACTACAACTTCGTGACTGATGAGAGTTGCAGCTTTGTGGAAGGTGATGCCAACTCCCCAGGCTGCGTGTGTAAGGTCGTCGTCCACCCTAGTGCCCCTGGCCAGCCGTCGTCGTCCACCCCAGTGCCCCTGGCCAGCCGTCGTCGTCCACCCCAGTGCCCCTGCCCCTGCAGACAAAGTCCCACTGAACAAGAAGATTGGAAGACACAGGTTCTTCGGGCGCGTCTTTCTTCTTTGGGGAAAGACAAGGCATGACTTGAAAGGTACTTATGTAGTTGTCGAGATGACAAAACACGGGCAGCGTACCTCCCGGGAGGATACCATATGAGTAGCAATGATGTTCGTGGTCGATGTCAAGCAGCGCTGTTCTTGAAAAGGTATTAGAGGAGGAAGCGAACCAGGCAGTCAATTGGTTGTTTCATACTGCTATGAATGATCTTCGAGTTTGTCTCTCTCTCAGCGAGAATTCCATCCGATCGATCACTGTGTAGACAACAGTACAACTGTAGACTATCGAGTGCCATGCTCTGATACCATGTGTTGAATCTCCTTGGCGATGGTGCAGCAACGAAGTCGATGCACTTCTGATCTGTGACACCGTAGAGAAGTGATGGAGAAGCAGAGAGAAAAGATAAGATAGAAAATGCAAGCCTCTCTCGTACGCACAAATATAAAAATAGAATGTGCCTTTTTCTTTTCATTCCAAAGTGATCTTTTTATACAAAAGATAGGGCCATTTCGGCCAATGGGAGCATGGATAAGATATGGCTAAGATTGCACTCTTAAATAGAGTGGGTTCACATACAAGATGAAGGATCAAAGCTCATAGCCAACACATTCTCTATGTGGTGTCACATGGAAAGAAGCACCAGAATCTAGCAGCCACATGTGGGAAAGAGAATCAGCCATAAGATCCTCAGTTGGCATAGTACTATCAAGTGTCAACACATCAACATAATAAGAAATAACATTAATTTCTTCAATCTTCACAGTCAAAGTTGATGGTGCAGGTAACTATTTAACATGCCCATCAACATTCTCTTCTTTACCTTTAATGCATAAAAGTCTTTCTTCACATGTCCTTTCTTATGACAATAATGGCATTCGATATCCCTTTTACTTGGTTTACTTCTACTCTTATTCTATTGACCATTTTTTTCCTTGTTCGTGCTCCTGCCACATTGCTGATTCTTTCCTTGGTAAGAATCACGAACATTATATGCATCCCCACTCTTAGTGCCAACCATAGATTTTCTATAAATCTCCTCACTCAAGAGTGCTCCTTATATGTCATCATAGACTAGTTTACCACTAGGTGCACTATTGCTAATAGTTGTGCAAAACGTATCCCATGATGATGGCAAGGTGCATAACAACAATACTGCTTCCATTTCATTATCCATATCCATTTTTTGAGCCTATAATTGGGAGAATATATCATCAAACTCATTTAGATGAGCAACAACACTATCTCTGTCCTTCATGCAAAGATCATATAACGTTCTCATTAGATACACTTTACACTACAACATATGAGGGGCATACCGGCGTTGCCCATACCGATGGTCACCCCTCGGCGTCGGTATGACCGTTGAAAATGCTTGAAAAACCACAGATGCAATACCGATGGTCATTTAATCGTCGGTATACACGGCATCGGTATGAGCGCCGGTATAGGCGTCGGTACTTTACTGTAAGTTACCGATGCTTATACCGATGCTCATATTGACGCTCATACCGAGGCAACTTTTAACCGGGCCCGAGAACAAAAATTCGACATCTGCTTGCATTTTGAACCAAATTTTGCTACTGTCGAGTTCGCACGTGCGAACTACATTCCGAACCTATTGTGTACACACATCTCTCTCTTTCTCTCTCTTTCTTTCTCTCTCTCTCTCTCTCTACATCTCTGTTTCTCTAGATCTAAATTTTTGGTAAGAATTGCACATACTGTAGCACCCTTTCTCTTTCTTTGTGTTTTCCCTTTTCTAATTTCTCTTCTCTTTCATTTTGCAAGAGCTTTTTGGCATCAAATCTTTGGAATTCGACGAAGGGCAACATTAAGTGGACCTTGATGACAACCCTCCAAACAATTACATCAATGTAAGTGATTGTTTTGTTTTCGATTGATATAGAGTAAGATAGAGAGAGAGATGAAAGAAAGAGAGAGATCTAGAGAAACATAAAGAGAGAGAGAGAGAGGGAGATGAAAGAAAAAGATAGAGAGAGAGTGAAAGAGAGAGAGAGATGAAATAGAAAGAGAATGAGTTAGAGAGAGAGAGATGCATACATACATACACACACATATGCATACACATACTCACATACATATTACATACACACATGCATATTACTTATACACTCACATACATATTACATACAAACATGCATATACATACATATACATATTACATACTCACATGCATACACACATATACATACATACATGCATATTACATACAAACATGCATATTACATACACACATGCATATTAGATACACACATGCATATACATACACACACATATTGATTCTCATACTCACATACATACATACATGTATACACACATATACATACACACGTGTACACACACACATGTATACATACACACATGCATATGCATACATACATACACACATATTTGCATGTACACACACATACATACATACACACATGCATATTACATACACACTCACATATGTATACACACACATATGTGCATAGACACATGCATATGCATACATACATACACACACATATGCATGTACACACACACATACATACATACACACATGCATATTACATACACACACACATATATATACACACTCACATATGTATACACACTCACATATGTATACACACACATGCATACATGCACATACACATACACACACATCACATATACATACACACATACACAAATATACATGTTTTAGGGTTAGGGTTTTAGGCTTAGGGTTTATGAATTTCTCTTTTCTTTTGATTTGCAGGAGATTTTTGGCATCAATTCTTTGGAATTCGATGAAGGAAAACATTAAGTGGACTTTGATGACAACACTCTAAACAATTACATCGATGTAAGTGATTTGTTTTGTTTTCGATTGATATACAATGAGATAGAGAGAGAGAGAGAGGAAAGAAAGAGAGAGATACATATGCACATATTTGCATGTACACACACATACATACATGCATACACACATGCATAGTACATACACACAAAACATATAAATACACACTCACATATGTATACACACACATATGTGCATACACATGCATATGCATACATACATACACACACATATGCATGTACACACACATACATACATACACACATGCATATTACATACACACTCACATATGTATACACACACATATGTGCAAACACACATGCATATGCATACATACATACACACACATATGCATGTACACACACATACATACATACACACATGCATATTACATACACACACATATTAATACACACTCACATATGTATACACACTCACATATCTATACACACACATGCATACATGCACATACACATACACAGACATCACATATACAAACACACATACACACATATACATGTTTTAGGGTTAGGGTTTAAGGATTAGGGTTTTTGAATTTCTCTTTTCTTTTGTTTTGTAGAAGATTTTTGGAATTGATTCTTTGGAATTTGACAAGAGACAATGTCGATTGGGCTTTGATGAGAGCGTTCAAAAGAATTACATCAATGTAAGTGATTGTTTTGTTATTTATTATAAATAGAGAGAGAGAGAGAGAGAGAGAGAGAGAGAGAGAGATGAAAGAAAGAGAGAGAGAGAGAGAGAGAGAGAGAGATAGAGAGAAAGAGAGAGACATAGAGATACATACACACAGATGCATACATATTACATACACATATGCATATGCAAAGAGAGAGACATAGAGATACATACACACAAATGCATACATATTACATACACATATGCATATGCATACATACACACACACATATACATGCACACACGTGTACACACACATGCATACACTCACATACACATACACACACATCACATATACATCCACACAAACACACATATACACGTTTTAGGGTTAGGGTTTTGGGGTTAGGGTTTTAGGATTAGAGTTTTTAAGTTTTACACATATACACACATAATACATACACACATGCACACATATACACATGCATACACACATACACATACACATACACATACACATACACATACACATACACATACACATACACATACACATACACATACACATACACATACACATACACATACACATACACATACACATACACATACACATACACATACACATACACATACACATACACATACACATACACATACACATACACATACACATACACATACACATACACAACACATACACATACACATACACATACACATACACATACACATACACATACACATACACATACACATACACATACACATACACATACACATACACATACACATACACATACACATACACATACACATACACATACACATACACATACACATACACATACACATACACATACACATACACATACACATACACATACACATACACATACACATACACATACACATACACATACACATACACATACACATACACATACACATACACATACCCATACACATACACATACACATACACATACACATACACATACACATACACATACACATACACACACATGCATACATACATACAGACACACATACATACATACATACATACATACATACATACATACATACATACATACATACACATACACATAGAGAGAGAGAGAGAGTCACACGGACACACATGCATACATACACACACATGACATATACATACACAAATATGCATGTTTTAGGGTTAGGGTCAGGGTTTTTGGCTTTTACATATATACACACATGCATACACACATATACACATATGAACACATAATACATATGCACATACACATCTATATACACGTGCATACACACATACACACATACACACACACATACATTCATAGACACACACACACATATATACACGTGCATACACACATACACACACATGCATACACACATACACATATGTGATATATACATATACACATATGCATGTTTAGGGTTAGGGTTTTTGGATTTTACATATATACACACATGCATGCACACATATACACATATAAACACATAATACATATACACATACACATATATATACACATGCATACACACATACACACATATACATGTTTTAGGTCTAGGTCTTCAGAAGTAGGGTTTTAGGATTTTAACATAGATACACATATGCATACACACACATACACATATATATATTCACCTACACATATATATATACAAGCATACACACATACACTTGTTTTAGGTTTAGGTATTTAGGATTAGGGTTTTATGGTTTTTACACATGCAGATAAATATTTACACATATAGAAATATACACACATAATACATGTACACATACACATGTATATACATAGGCAGACACACATATACATGTGTTCTAGTTGTTGTTTATAAATATCATGTCTATGTGTCCCATTTCTTTGTACACAATTCATGATTCATTTTGCTCATGTCTTTTGTATTTGACAGTATGTTTTACTTTATCAAATCATTTTTTTGTTGCCTGTCATACATGTCACATGTAGTTGGGTTTTTCTTGGGCAGAGTGGATTGTCTTTTGCTACACAACAACATGGGAATGTTGTTGTAGCAAGAGACAACACACTCTGCCCAAAAACATTTTGCAGATATGGTCGTGGGTATAGGCGACGGTATAAGCGTCGGTATCCCCAGGCACAAACCGATGCTTATACCGACTATTTTACCCAGGTGCATATCGTTGCTTATACCGTCGCTTATAACGTCGTTTATACCGACGCATATACTGGCGCTTATACCGACGCATATACCGACGCTTTGGTTTCGACGCCTACACTGACCCTTACAACGACGTCGGGGCAAAATCACGCCCGTTCATTTTCCTCAGTAGAAGCCTCGGTATACGCCTGATATGTTGTAGTGTTATTTGATGTCATCTCTTTTTCATATGTATTGCATAACTTCTTCCAAATCTCCTTTGCACTTTCATAGTCTAATATTGTAAAGTAAACATTATCTGCCAGGTGCAAGCGAATGGTAGACTTGGCCATTTCATCTAACTCATCCTAATCATCTTCATCCATGTTAGCAAGCTTCTTTGAGATTCCATTTATTGGCTTCCAAGTTAGTAGGCTTCTTTGAGATGCCAAGATGTTAGAGAACTGAATAGAATGATAATGGAGCTCAAAGAGACCAAACACCAATGAATAAGTGTATCAAGGAGTAAATCGAGCACTGTATAGTTCACAAAACCAAAAAAGCTAGATTTTTTTTTTGCTGAGTATCCTGTGTATAATGAGCATATGATTAGTGTCAAAATATCATAAAACTTCAAGTACTAACATGTTTACTTGCATAGTGAATCACCGACTCCATTGCATATAATTAGTTACCCAATAGAAGCCATCTAGGCTTATTGAGCACCTATGAACCACTATCATACATCTCCTATGATGAGGCTGGGTAAGTCTTCCACCTACATCACCGAAGAGACCTCAAGATCTCGGTGTCTCCCAGTTAAGAAAACCTTATGACGACCGTCTTTATCACACGTAAAAGGCTTTATGCAAAAACATAACCGGTATATCAATGACCACATGGATGTACATAAGCAATATCAACAGAAGCATACATAGTGTATATGTGCTCAATATATGCAGTAAAATGACACTGAAAGGATGAATGCACAACCCAAAAAATAGCCAACAATGCCTGCAAGTGTCTATCAACTTTGATGTCTTAGGCTCAAAAATCTGCATAAATTTGCAGTGGATGCTCCCACGAAACTGAAAATCTTTTAAGAAACTTGTAGTTTTATAAGTGTGGCTTGGAGAAGTACAAAGAACACTCTTCTTGATGTTCTTGGACCTGTGTGAAGAGAACTACGTGCAAAAGTACTCCAAAATGCCTCAAAAAGGCACCCCAAAAATGCTTCAAAAATAGGCTTTGAAAGCAAAGAATGAAGCTCTGAGGGACCAAAACATTTTCAAGGTAATGTTAATCTTAGTCTTTCCCCTTCTTTAGACACCAGAAGAGTTTAGCTTAGTGGCAAGAGAATTCCATGGTAAAGAGAGCTCAGGGGGGAACAATGCTGGGATGGGTGACCTCGCGGGAAATACCAGGAACCTCTATCTTCCTTGATCATTGAGGTCTTCCCTCACACACATCCAATAGTGCCAATGGTGACTTGGATGATGAGGCATGCCAAGGTCTATGCCTTAGTCGTAAGCCTTGGAGAAAGCGATGGGTGGGTGGGTGGGTGCTCGCTTTGCTCGCATAAAAGGAATAAAACTTCTGCATCGAAATGCTCTGATACGAGTGAAGTACTTTCATGGAAATGCACCACAGTGCAATCTCCTTCTTGAGAGATCCACAATGATATCCTCGGAGTAGAAAACTGAGCTTCTAGGACTGCATAGAGGGTGCAAAATACACAGAAACACATAGTACACAAGGAGCATGATCACAGACTTCTTTAGGTGTTACAAATGCGGTGGAATTTACAGTATGTGACTGACTAGACCACTATATGTTTTATTAAAGAACATATGCAAGGAAGCGTCCCGTGGCCATTTGGCCTCACATGGACACTAACAGTAACAACTTGTATATATGCCTATAAGGCTGAGGGGTCACTTATCTTTGTACATTCATTTGGTAATACATTTAGTATTGTGTGTCATGCTCCAAGATTCTTCTTCCTCCTTGTGTTTTTCATGTGCTTTCATAGACCTCAAAGTCCAACATGTTTGTGGAACCTAAAAGCATCATACATAAGTCCAAAATAGACATACCATGAATATGATTTGACCTATCATAAGTGCTCTGTTATAAATGCCCATTCTTCTTTTTGCGTTAGTAAATGTCCTCTTCTTTTTTCACTAAGTTGGTAGACTCAATCCTAGAAGCAAAAATATGTACAAGAACTATTCTTGCATCTTATGTAGTAAGTTTAGGAAGGTTCTTTATAAAATGATCATTTGCCTCACTAGTACTTGATAAATAGTTGCTTATCTACTTTTTCCTCATCTTTTTCTTCTTTCTTTGATTGTATACCACTTACATATTTCTACCTACTAAAGGAAGAGGCAACCCTACCTTTTCCCTTTTGACTAACAATAAAGGATTGATCTATGACATGCATAATGGAAATTATATTTCATGTATTGGTATTTTTGCAAAATAATTGAAACTTGGTCTTGAAATGTTAAGGCATTTGGGCTGCCTTTCATTACCAACCAGAGATTGGAAGCCACATTTTGATAAGAATCAAGCAAACCATATTTGTGAATAGTCTACACATTTGAACTATCTAGAAAAAAATATCAATAAAAATCAATTGTTACTTCAAATCTCTCATATTTTTTATTTAGAAGAATATTGATCTCAGATTGATGTCACTTTGCGAGTTTGGTAAGAATGAAAAGAGAAACATAGTTTGAAATTGAGAAGATTCGAACAAAGCGAGAGTGTTCCTAATAAAAAAAAATTTAAGGGAGTTTGAGAAATAAGATATATGGAAGTAGTCTTAAAAGCTAGCAGGACATGATTGGATGCTATGAAGTGAATTTTTAAGGACATGATTGGATGCTATGAAGTGAATTTTTAAAAACTGTGATGCCCCTTGGGAGGCACTCTTTTCTAGAAAATTTTCTACGTGCATTTATTAGGCTATGAAAGCAAAGGAGATAGTGAGTTATGCATATGCACCTAAATTATGCTCGGGTTTTATTTGGAACTTCCTTGGGAAGGGACATCATTGGGGAGTACACCCTTAATAAGGGGAAACAATCCCCATTTCCTAGTCGAGGACTTCCCCCAACACCAACAATATGTATGCATATTTTTTTGTATAAACAAGGCAACCTAGGTTTGTTGATCATATGATGTTTTATCACAACATATTCCCAATCTGCGTACATATGTCTATGGATTGATCTATAAGCAAATACACATTCTAAAGCATACACATAGAAAATATCTTTCATCTTTTGGCATTCACTTTACATAATCTAAGCACTTTATTTGCCCCATTTGATGCTTCCAATGATTATGAACATATAATTTTAGGGAATCTAGAGACGTGATGATTTCTTTCTTGAATTCTTGTTCTATATTATAGGTTATCATGCCTATCATGTTATGCCAACCACAGTCTAGTAAATCTTTCATCTACTATACTAATGCGATGATTTGTGGCCATCAACTAGTTAATGCCTCTACAATTTCTCGAAAGAGAGCTGAAAAATATTTTGATATGAGAGAGAAGGGATGCTAACAGACTCCTATGGCTAGTTTGAGACGAACTCAAGGTAGAAGATAAAAAACACATAAAAGAGAGGCACCTACACATGCATTCATAGAACCCAATAGGGGGAAAATATGATAGCCAAACCTATGATTTTCAAGCATTCATGGGATAAGGGGTGGCCTTCCATGTAGGAGATGTGTAAACCATGTGTTTTTCATCATGAGGTTGTAACCATACTTATGATATTCTTTTCTTTACAACCACAACTCTAATAAAAACAACTTTTAGTGTTATAAACTATTCCCATAAACTTCCAAACTAGTTATTACCTTCTATTTGAGCAAGCACACACAAGAAATATGTTTGTTAGGACATTTCTTATGATAGGTAGCATATTTGTTGTAGACAACACAATGATTGTGCTGATTTACACAATTGAGATGCTAGTTAGTATAATCTCTATGTTAATTAGGATAAAGCTACTTTTAATAGGCGAAATAAATATACTAGTAGAACCTTTCTGCTAGATGGCATAGTTCAGGTGCTAGTTAGCACATTGGATGTGATAATCAGTATATTTTCTTGACATACTATTAGTTGTCATATTCATTATGTTAATTACAATAGATCATATGTTAGCTAGCATATAAGTATAAGACATATGCTTGCTACGACATTTGATATAATAGGTAGCATTTTTTTGTAGAAGTTAGCGTAATGTTTGTGCTAATTAGCACAACTGAGATGCTAGTTATCATGATATATATGTTAATTAAGGTAAAGCTACTGCTAATGGGCACAATAGATATGCTACTAGTAGAACTTTTCTCCTAGATGGCATACGTGATGCAAATTGGATGCGATAATCAATATCCTTTCAACATAGTGTTGTATATCATATTCTTTGTGTTAATTTGAACAGAACATATGTAGGAAAGCATATTGATTGTGCTAGCTATCATATGGGATTTCCTAACTAACATAATGTCTATGCTAGCCAACATAGTGATTGTGCAAGTTAGCATATTGCCTTTGCTAGTTATCATAGAGATATTGCTGGTTAGCATACTAGTTGTGATAATTAGCATAGAGTGTGTGCTTGCTATGATATTGAGTGTGCTAGTTAGCATGCTGATTGTGCTAACTAGGATAGAGTTGGTGTTAGATAACATACAAATTGCACTAGTTAATATACTTGTTGTGCTAATTAACATAGAGCATGTACATGTCTATATTTGGACACCATTTTCACTTCTAATAATAGATAGCTACATGTAAAGCTAAAAAATGATAAATACACTACAGGTCACTCCATGAAAGAAGTATAGCCTAACCTATAAGAAATCCTCAATTACTAAAACGTAGTGCACTCTATTCTCCATGTAGAATAGTGTGCAAGCTATTACACTCCATGGAGTGCCACTTATGAGTATCAATGGTCTTCCATGCCAATAATCTCTCTATCCACACCTCTCTAATTTAAACAAAATATTGGAACAAGCAAGCCTCAAAGTGATGCATCATTTTTCTTGCTACCTCGATCAAATAGTATATAGGTTTTATATCATTCGGGAATATTTTCCAACAAGTTTTTGATAACTACAAGTGGTCAAGAACAAAATGAGTGAGAGATTTTTGACTTAAACAGACATTGGATGTTTATTGCCATTCGTACATTTTTCCATTTTTTGTAAAGAAGTTCCATTGGTATTTTGATGCAATACATAGATGTGATAATATATGGATAAGGGTCAGTGTATCTTATGAAAGAAACATGCATGCATCTATTTGCTTGTAGTGCAATCCTTGCACGACATAAAAGCCCTAAGCACTGACATTGACCCATCGATATACATATGATCTTCTATGCTTTTCCTTAATATGTAGTTGACTAAGTAAAACTCTACATCCTTTACATTTATTCCAATGTCCAGGCTCATTGCGAAACTATCCCAATGCTAAAAGAAGCACTTGTTGCATCTTGATGACCTTCCTATGTGAAATCATCATAGACATTTGTATCCTTAGCATATAAAGAAAACTCATTATCTTGGTCCTTATCTCTTAGCAAAATTAGTAAAAGATGGTAATTGAACGGTTGTTCTTGGATGTTGTTGGTACCATGATTTTACGTATGTTGTATGCATGCATCACCAAAGCATGATAGATACATGGTTGCACGTGCATTTGTATCTTGTAGGTTGTGACCATAAACAACATGCAACATGAGAGACTACTCAATAGGTTCATAATTCCACTTGTTGTCACTCTTCACATCCGCTACCCTGACCTCCAAAGGCACTTGTTTGCATCCCCTCTTCTTTGAGAGACATACTACACTCACTCCTCTAGAAAGCTTGGCCTTTAGATAAGAAACTAAATGTGTTGCACAATTCAAAATGATATCATGGGATCTCAAGTGTCTCCATGTCAAGGTTTTCTTAATCACTATGCCTACACTGTCATGCTCTGCTTTCCCATGACTTGGTCCAAAGAAGAACCAACTCATCTCCATTCATGTTAGGCCTCCATATCTTGTAATTAAATAAAATTTCTTGGTAGCCTTGAACTATGAGGCCTCCATAGTTTGACATCGAGAGAGGTAGCCAAGAAAAGATTGGAACAAAGTGAGAGTCTTTATTATAAAATATATGAGGGATTTTGAGGATTAAGATATGTGGAAGCCCTAGAAAGCCATCTTAGTCTTAAAAGCTAGCAAGGCATGATTGGATGGTAGGAACTAAAATTTTCTTGTAGATCTTCACGAAGCAGCATCAATAGAGCTGAGGTTATAAGAACGAATATATCTCTTTCTAGCATCTCATAAAGACTGTAGTAGACTACGATATAAAAAAGGCATATTCACACTTACGATATTATCTCAAATCTTTTCTCATGACCGTAAGTCACTAATCACTGAAAGCATCAAATGGGGCGAATAGATCGCCCAAAGTACACGGTATGCGAATGAATGCCAGCAGAAAACATACGGCATTCGCATCCATAAAATGCTGTGTTGAAGAGTCCTGTGTTGAAGAGCTGGTAAGGAAAAATCCTTTGAGATACAGTTAAAGTCTCTCTCTCTCTCACACACACACACATACACACACAGAAGAGAGATATGACAGCATCGTGAAAGCGTCTAACTCAAACATTGTCTCATGGATACTATCAGAGGAAGACTAGTTCTTATTGATCCTCATGATTGTTACTTCAAAAGTATGGAGGTAGATCATTGAATTGTCACTTAGATAGGGAATAATTCGTTAGTAATGACTTCGTGGACGTTTGCGTACGTTTTTCTGTACAGAAGGCTCCGTATTTGTCTTCATGATTGTCACATGACAAGTGCCGAGGAAGCTAACTGGCTTGTCGCATGTAAACAAAGATGTTTATAGAGACAGGTCTGTGGTCTCTCTCTCTCTCACTCTCTCTGCACACTTCGACATCTGTTGTAGTAACTTGAACAACATGATTTGGCCTTTGAAGCCACGATTTCAAATCACTGTTATCTAACATCCTCTTCCTTACATTTCTTTGTAAAACGTTCTTCTCAAGTTCGCTTCGTCAGTGCGAATGGTTGCGCTTTCCATGGATTCCTAACGATTTCATATTCTAACGATCTCAGTTGGTTTTTTCTTTTATCTGTCTTTTGATGGGGTTTTTTGACGTTCAAGGTAAAGGCTAAAAAAGAAGAAACTCAAAGCGCAAATGGAGGGAAATATTGCAGCAAGATGATATTAGTGAAGGTGGTCCCCCGATCCAAGCACCGGCATTTGGTCGCCGGCTTGTTCATCATCACCTCATTCAAACATTGGCTTGTGGATTGGATCCGAGGAAGCTTTTATGGAGGTAGCAATACTACTGAGCAACAATCCTCTCGCACATTCCTGGCCTTGAGGCGGAGGTCCAGGGTTCAAGTCCCAGGCTGGACATGTTATGGCTTAGGCCAGTTAAACCCAGTTGTAACCTTGTCTAACCCCTGCTTTGTGGGATACGGGGGGTCCCGCGGGTACTATGCCCATTCACGTGTACAGTTGCAGTTTCAAAGTTAAAGTCCGGGGGAGTAAGCTTCGGCTGAACCTCGATTTAAAAAAAAAAAAACAATCCCCTCGCACATTCCTGGCAAACAATCGACTATAGGTACATCATTAACAGCAAAGCTGCTAATTGCAAAACGTCAGCAATCAACAGCTCACATGTATCCTAGAAGAACCAAGTAGTTTAGTCAGTCTATGAGTTTATGTCATCTTTATCTCATGCCGATCATTGGATGCATCTCTGACTCTAAAGCTCTTGAAATAGGAGTGCACCAGATCCAGAAGATTGCTTAGCATTTGGGAGGGAATGAATATATTCATGAAATAGGAACCGCGAAATAAGCTATGTGGATAAGGCGGAAGCAAACATACTCAGAAAGAACTGGCTCCCGGAACTCAAGCCAAAAAAAAAATATACTGAAAATGCTTGATTCATCATTTGGAACTCGTCCAAAAAAGATCCAAATCTCTCTCTCTCTCTCCATTTTTGTCTGTATTGATTTGCTCGTCATGCATCGGAATACGAGCGAACTGTGTTTTTTTCTTAAAAGAGGAAAGAAATGAATAAATGTGTGGGAAGATTTACAAGGCCTCAAAAGAAGGGGAAAAGAGGATTCCCAGAATTACCTCACTCACAGACAGAATTACAAGTGTCTTTCCACCTTGAGGGCTAATTTTTTTCTGAGTACTATTTTTATTGCAAAGAGAGTCTTCCAGTATACGGGGAAGGGCGAAAACAGAGATGCATCTTAGCTGAGAAGTGTAATGAGTTGATGATATATATATATATATATATATATATATATATATATATATATATATATATATATATATATACATATATATATATATATATATGTGTGTATGTATGTATGTATATATATACATACATACATATATATATATATATATACATACATATATATATATATACACACACATATATATATATATATATATATATATATATATATATATATATATATATATATATATATATATATGTGTGTGTGTGTGTGTATGTATATATATATACATATATATATGTATGTATATATATATATATATACATACATACATATATATACACACACACATATATATATATATATATATATATATATATATATATATATATATATATATATATATATATATATATATATATATATATATATATATATATGTGTGTGTGTGTGTGTGTGTGTGTGTATGTGTTGGTGAATACATGATTCAGTGGATCATTAAGTTTGCTCTGTGTATATGTAAAGTCTGGTATAGGAAATAAGTTTTGCCGTTGTATTTGATACTTATTTAAGTAATTCAGTGGTGAGTACTTGGGAGAAATATAGGGATCTAGTATTTACTGGATTCTACCATCCAAGAACCTTGTAGACCTATCCTGTTCCCTCACTGGACTGGAAGAGAGGTTAACATTGGTAATCGCACTGGAGAGTTGTTTTTATTACCTACATGCTGGTAACGCATTCTAGTGAGACCTACCCAAAGTATAGAAGTGACAAGCATCGTGTTGGAGTGAATATTAAATTGGGTACCCCACAATGTAAAGCCAGCAAAGGTGTGACATCTGAAGAAAAGAGTGTAGTAAGTAGTAGTTTGACACTGCATTATTTTCTTGTTTTTGGTCTACAAAAAACATCGAAAAAACCTTTTGTAACATTCACTAATATTTTGAAAGTCCAGTGCTCAATGATACTTCGGATGCCTCTAAAGCTCATATTGTGAATGAAAAGTTCAAAGCATTCAATTTGATCAAACCGAATCTCTGTTAGAAATCATAGTGGACATCATAAAAATTGCCAAAGAATCGGTCTTGAAGCTAGTCAAGTATCAGAGAAGGGTGGAGAATGCCGATTGAATGGCATGTCGCAACAACATTTCCAAGATTTTGGAGTAATAGGAAAGTATGGTAGTGAGAAGAACTAGAACCCATTCAACAACTAAGTTTGCAACTTCGACAAGGTTCACCATCAGTTACTGATCAAGCCTCATCTACCATCTCTAATTCTGAAGAAGTAGTGGATGCACTTGAATTTTTAAGTCCTAAAGTGATGGCAAACTTACAAGCTGAACAACAGGGTAGAAAATATGTTGGACAAAGAAGACAATTTTTATCGATCAGGAGTATGTTGCTACTCATCCTGAATCGATCCCACTCTTCAATCTCTAACCATATAGGCTTCTGTAAGCTTGCTCTAAAAGCATCGCGAGCTTCGGACCACCGATGAGACATCATCTCACGTGCTGTATGTTGAATCCATTCTAAACTCACAATAGGATGTCCAGGTGCTGGCTCATACTCTTCATATATCGATTGTGTGACATAATTTTTGGAATTCTTATATTGTTCGCTCCATTTTAACATGACAGAATGTCCAAACTCTATGGATCAAAGCTGTCGAATACATTGATGCATGGAATTTTTGGCCACATCCATGACTGGAGCTCCATCACGTATGTGATATATCTTGGAGTCGTCATGGTCATGCACTCCCCAAGGTCTACGTCGAGATCCCATCTGATCCATATATGTATATGCATGTGTGTATGTATATGTATTTGTATGCATATGCATATGCATTTGTGTACGTGTGCATGCATATGCATGTGTGTATGCATACACTTGTGTATGTGTGTATGCATATGCATTTGTGTATGCATATGCATGTGTGTATGTATATGTATTTGTATGCATATGCATATGTATTTGTATGCATATGCATATGCATTTGTGTATGTGTGTATGCATATGCATGTGTGTATGCATGTATGTATGTATATGCATGTGTGTATGCATATTCATTTGTGTATGCATGTATGTATATGCATTGTATTTGTGTGTATGCATGTGTGTATGCATATGAATTTGTATATGCATATGCATGTGTGTATGCATATGCATTTGTGTATGCATATGCATGTGTGTATGCATATGCATGTGTGTATGCATACGCATGTGTGTATGCCTATGCATTTGTGTATGCATATGCATGTGTGTATGCATGTATGTATATGCATATGCATGTGTGTATGCATATGCATGTGTGTATGCATATGCATTTGTGTATGCATATGCATGTGTGTATGCATATGCATTTGTGTATGCATATGCATTTGTGTATGCATATATATGCATTTGTGTATGCATATATATGCATTTGTGTATGCATATGCATTTGTGTATGCATATGCATTTGTGTATGCATATGCATTTGTGTATGCATATGCATGTGTGTATGCATATGCATTTGTGTATGCATATGCATGTGTGTAATGCATATGCATTTGTGTATGCATATGCATGTGTGTATGTGTGTATGCATATGCATGTGTATCGATATGCATATGCATGTGTGTATTTATATGCATGTGTGTATGCATATGCATGTGTGTATGCATATGCATTTGTGTATGCATATGCATGTGTGTATGCATATGGATGTGTGTATGCATATGCATTTGTGTATGCATATGCATTTGTGTATGCATATGCATGTGTTTATGCATATGCATATGTATGTGTGTATGCATATGCATGTCCATGTCTATGCATATGCATGTGTATATGCATACACTTGTGCATGTGTATGCATATGCATTTGTGTATGCATATGCATGTGTGTATGCATATGCATGTGTGTGCATGTGTATGCATTTGTGTATGCGTATACATTTGCATATGCATGTGTATGCATAGGCATGTATGTATATGCATATGCATGTGTGTATGCATATGCATGTGTGTATGCATATGCATGTGTGTATGCATATGCATTTGTGTATGCATATGCATGTGTGTATGCATATGCATGTGTGTATGCATATGCATGTGTGTATGCATATGCATGTGTGTATGCATATGCATGTGTGTATGCATATGCATTTGTGTATGCATATGCATGTGTATATATGTGTGTATGCATATGCATGTGTATCTATATGCATATGCATGTGTGTATGCATATGCATTTGTGTATGCATATGCATGTGTGTATGCATATGCATTTGTCTATGCGTATGCATTTGTGTATGCATATGCATGTGTGTATGAATATGCATTTGTGTATGCATATGCATATGCATGTGTGTATGCATATGCATATGCATGTGTGTATGCATATGCATCAGAGAGTGAAAGAGTGAACAGGGAGATGTTCACACACGCAAATTCGACTGTAGCAGGTCTAGTTTCAAAACCCGATGAATGTCAAGTTTTTGGTCTCGGGCCTCGTTTAAAAACTTCGTCGATATGAGCGTCGGTAATGTCTAGTGATTTACCGACGCTCATACCGATGCTCATACCAATGCACCTGTATTGATGCGTACATTGCCTAACCGGTTTCCCAATGGTTTTTGATGGTTATTCTGATGCCGACGTGTGATCATCGATATGGAGAATGTCGGTATGCTCTTGATATGTTGTAGTGATCTGGATAAGTGTGGACTCATGATCATTTTTTACAGAATCTAATCTTTGGGGATGACCAGCTAGTGCTTTTTTACAACTCAAAGCTAGATGGGGCTGTAACAAAGGTTAAAGTATGGTGGTTTGGTCCTCGTCAGATTTTGACACAGTTGGTTCTAGCAACGTTTTGATTGCAGACACTTGCTGGAGTAGCAGTTAAAAATCCAATCAACGATCAAAACTTCACTCTTTTTGGTTGCCCTCCACGTGTACAATCATTTGTTTGCTACCCATGTCTACATAATTTTGCACGATAGTTATTGTGTAATTTCCCTCAACTTCCATTCACCATTTTGTTTGTCCCTCTCCTCCATCATGTTAACGTGCTTCTCTCTTGTTTAAAAATATTGCTGCCTTGCCATCCATGGTTACTGCATTCTGTGTGCGCTTGTGATTACCTTGCATTTTGTTGTTCGTGCTTGCTCTCTATGCCATGTTTATCTATGGAGACCTTAGCAGCCATCGAATCCTTGTCAGCAATCTTCTTGGAAGAGATGAATGCTTTCCTTAACCCCTATCACCTTGGCCATTTTGGCCTCCTATAATGGGATGTCGCTATGACACACCTCACAGATCAGACCATAATATGCACCATCATTGTAGAGCATGCATCCACTACATCTTGGATAGTCCTTCTCAACGGACAAGATCTCTACACAAACCCTATTAAGGTGGGTCAATATTCTTTCTTATTCGCTGAAAATCTAGTATCTATTCCATCCATTTTTCTCTAGCATCACCCTTATGTAATTTCTTGACACTTCTATTATGTAGTCAAACATTTCACCTAGGACCCAATTAACTCGTCAATTGTCCTTTTTAATTGCATTCATAAGGAATGTCAAACCATTGTTCGATAGTTAGATCTTGGCTACCACCCAAAAACTCACCTACCCTACCTGTTATCTATCATATACTCAGATGAATTCCCAATCTCCACTCTAGTGCTTTTGACTCCATGAAGGTTTGCTCGAACAACCTCGCCTACACAAGAAGAGGACGAGAGGATCAATCTGATACTATGATGTCCTTGCTGACCTAGGGTGGTGGTAAGCTCATCTTCCTCCATAGCAAATATCTCTGGACCCACCATGGTTGTGGAGCCATCATCCATTCCTCATCCTTCCTGGATGCAATAGGTATCCTCTTCGTCCAATGTTGATGAGTCGGTCCATTCGGCCACCATTGTGGTCCCACCCTCCTCACAACCCTACATTCCACTACTTTTGCTTGGCCCCTATTGATGAGAATATGCAAGATGCTTCTCCATCTTCATCCCCACTCCCTCCTCCAGTTCTCAGGGTAGCTGTCTTGCCTTTTGCCAATGCTTGTCCCTCCCATTCCCTAAACCTTGAGGATGATGCTGTGAATCCTTCCTTTGATCGTTCTATCCCTCCTTGCTCGTCGTCCTATTCTCCACCAGGCACTTCTTCGAGCACCGGATGGTCCACCCTATCCCCACCCGTATCTCCATGGGGCCCTCAATGATGATGTTGATATCCTTGAATTTCCGCCACTTCTGGCCCCCCATGAAGCATTCTGGCAGTTTGATGCAAATGATATCTATGGTCTCCATGAGGTTGGTTGCCTGAGCACCTATCTCATGCATATTCAATGCCTTATTTCTCATGATATGGACCATTACCACCAAACGTATAGCCGCTTATGCAAGCACAATGAGTGGTTACAACTTATATTCAATAGCTGCACGACGAGATCACAAATCAAGTATTCATTAATCGTCAGCTTGGTGACATGTTATACAAGAAGTCCAAGAAAACCCAATATTTTAAAGATTCTTTTGAAGAATCACATCAAGAAATAGAGAATTATAAAAAGAAGGTGACCAATTTCTAGGAAGCAAATTCTCGTCATCTCCATCAGATACAGGATCTTGAAAAAGAAACAATGGTCCAAGATGTTATGATCAATGAGATGAATTTTCACCTACAGGAGTAGGCTCAAGATTATGAAGTTCTTTAATAGACTACAACTGGCTTGAGGGAAACCAATGAGCAATTGTCTACTAAGGCAGATCAGTAGGAACAACCACTGCTTTTTGTGCAATAGTAAATTTTGGCCTTATAGAAAAATCTGGAATAGGAAATACAACTCAAGTAGCAAGCTCTAAATTCTACTCAGATTGAAACGCAACACTGCAAACACATTTTTCAAAAGGATTGTTATCTTGAAGAGGAATTTGGCTTGCAATCCACAGATGCTCAAAGCAAAGCCATTGTGTCTTCAGTTTCAATGTCTACTACGACCTCTCATCGCAGTGTCACCTTGCAGCCAGATGAAGTTCAACAATTCAGGCTACCTTCAGAGAAGCACATGATTCTTTTAAATTTGATGTTCTCACTCCATTCGACAAAGAACCAAAAGATACCGAATAAAGTTCTTCTTTTTGTAATTGATCTTTTTGGGTTCAAGTCCGTCGTGCATGCTAGTGTTAGCCTCTAGATGCCGAACTATTAGTAACACTTGTAAATAATAACCTGGTGAAACATCTTGCCAAAGTGGTGGACCATTGTAAATCTTGATATTAATGAAATACCGCTCTTTCTCGAGGTACACAGACAAAAAAAGAGAGACATGTATCATATATGCTTGATTGACAATCTGTCACATTATACAAGAGTGGTTTGTTAAATTGATTTGATGTGATCAAACTGTTTGATTATTGTTATAGTGTAGTGAATTAATAATTGTTCTATTTATCCCTGAGTGTTGGTGGATAAATGATTCGATGGATTGTTAAGTCTGCTATGTGTATCTGTAAAGTTTATCATAGGAAATAAGTTTTTTCATCATATTTGATACTTGTTTAAATAATTCAGTACTGAGTACTTGGGAGAAATATAGCGATCTAGTATTTACTAGATTTTACCACCGATGAACCCTATAGACATGTCCTGTTCCCTCATCAAACTAGACTAGAGGTTAACAATTACGAGATGGAGCGAAGATTATAAGAGTGACATACCTAGATAGATCAAATAGAAAATACAAGGAGATGGGAGTGTCAAACAAGGCAACATAATTATAGAGATTAGCATATATTTCCTGTAATGAAACCAACTTCAAGCCTTGGCAACAAGGCAAGGAGTATTGGTGAACAAGGGAAGCCTAATCAAGGTAGTTCCAATGGGTTAGCATACCACCTTACCCACATATGCCTTTCCCTCCATCCATATCAACTTCTATGGTAGATCCGATATTTGGGGGCCATCTTCTAACCATAGCTTTGTGATGCCATGCAAGTGTAGGATCCAAACTTTTGCCTTATACTCCTCACTAAATTTTTTAAAATCAAAGAAATCCTCTAGCTGTTCAATCCATGCCTCCAAATCTTCATCGCTCTTCTTCTCAGCATCAAAATGATTCAATTTTGCCTTCTTGAGGACTTGGTTCAGGGAAAAATCACCTGGCTGCATATCTTCATAATTGCATTTTTGTCTTCTTCTAGGCATACTAGATGTTCTTGCACCTTCATCTACTTTATTGTTGAGCTCCACAAATAAATTTGTTGCACCTTCTAGTTGCTTTCCGCCTTGTTTTTTTCATAATTCTCCAAGAAACTTTTGAATAAGCTCCTCTTGCTCATGAATCTTTTGCGTCAAAACTTCCATTGTTCTTGAGGATCAATTTTTCTCTGATACCACTTATAGTGTTTCCTCAATCACAAGATTGCAATCACTCAAGAATAGTGGAAGAGAAAAAAATATGAACTTGCACAAGATAAGGGAAAATTTGGCACAGAAGAGTAGACAAGATATGACTGAGAGAAAGAGAAATTCTAATACTATAGAGGTGAATCGATTCATACAATAGCTTTGGACAATAGCTTCTTGACAAAGTGTCTACCTCCCAACCACCCCTGAGCTATCATAATCTCATTCACATTTGCACTCTCAATCACACTCTTACTCTTATTCTCACTCTCAATCACAAGTTAATTCTTTGATTTCTAGCTCCTCCATCTTTGACGTGCAGATCTTCTTATAACAGAGTTGATCTCCACCCAAAGAAGTGTGCAATCTAGCAAATTTAGAAAAAATTGATTCTCTGCAAAACTTTCGTAAAAAGCATGCACTTGTAGTAGTGATTTCTTTAGCAACACCTATCCAAAAATAGAAGAAAAGCACCAAAAAGACATATCTGAAGACATCCATAATTAGGCATAACAATACATGTGCTTTAAAATCATGGATTTGAATAGAAGTAGAGAAGCCCTCTTTTTTTTAAGTACCTAAACAAATGGTAGTTTTCTAAGCCATGTAACTCAAAACAGTGAGGAATTAGCTTAAGCTTGTGAGAGACATTTTTATTCAATTTTTCGATTTGCATGATAGTGTTAGAGATGACATAGGTCAGAAATTGCCTCTAAGTATCACTTTTGAGCCTTGCAAGTTTAAAAATTCTAGAGAGAGAATAAAATCTTGGAATTTTCTTATAATGAGCTAAATGTAGAGCCTTGAACAAGTTACTTATAACATGATTCACAAAAATTTCACACAAACACTTTTATTCTCTTATGCATGCTCTACCTCTCTCATACAAAATTTTTCCTAATTCTTTCATCTTCATGTTCAATTTTCAATGGAAAAACATGATGCACATAAGGTCCAGAGAGAGAATATAAAACTTGTCATCCCAAAATTTTGCTTACATGCATAAAATGACCTTATTGTTCATTCTAAGCATTATCCCCACAATGTAATTCGGAAAGTTCAAAATGAATTATTCACTATCAAAAGGCCTATTACAATGGACAACCGCAAGCATTTCCAAGTCATGTGTTGTATAATTTAGTTTAAATCAGAGCAAAGTCCAAGCACATATTCAAAATCACTTTTAGAACATGATATGGTCATTATGAGTTCATAGTTTTTCCCTTTGGATTGACAAATGCTCCTACCACATTTATGTGTTTGGTGAATAATGTGTTTCATGAATATCTTGACGAATTTATTTTAGTCTTTCTTGACGATATTTTTGTGTATTCTGAGGATAATAATGAATATGCATTGCATCTCAAGAAGACTTTGGAGAAACTCATAGAGCATAAACTATATGGTAATATGAGTAAATTTCTTTTGCAAAGGGGGAATTGAATTATTTGGGGAGACTTGAATCTAAGGAAGGGATTCATATAGATCTTGAGAAAGTTAAAAAGCATAGTTGACTGGCCTACACCCAACTGTGTGAGAGATGTGAGAAGCTTCCTTGGTTTGGCATAATATGAGAGGGCATACATTAGGGATTTTTCTTGAATTGCAAATCCTCTTACAGAATTGACAAAGAAAAACAAAGACTTCATATGGAATGATGAGTATGAAAATGCATTTCTAGAATTAAAACAAAAAATTATTGAAAATTGTGTGCTAAGAATACATGATTTAGGGAAGCCATTTATTGTTGCATGTGATGCTCGTGGAAGTCAAATCGGATGTGTACTTTCACAAGAAGGAAGGGTAGTGGCTTATGAGTGAAGGAAATGGATAGAGGTCTATAGCACGTTCAATTTTCCTAGGAGGAGGCATGCCTAGTAGATCATCAAGAAATACATCTATGTACTCATATAAACGTTTTGTGACATATGTGGGTATTTCTTCTTCTTTCTTCTTCTCATGAAGGCCATTCACATAAACCAAGTATGTCTCACAACCTTGCCAAATACCCCTAATCAACTTTATAGTTGGAAAATGTGAATTACACTCACCTACAAGATGATGTTCCTCCCCCTTTATTTTCAAAGTAAGCATCCCAATTTCACAATCAATCACGACACTATTATGAATTAACGAGTCCATGCCAATGATTACATCACATTGTCCCATTTCAATTACATGGAAGGTACCCAGAAACTTATGTTCACCTAACATAAAATCAAGATTCTCAATATATCCTTGAGTATAGTGTATCCTACCATTAGCCATCTGTATATGTCTTTTGGTTTGCATCTCAAAGCCTCTACAAACTTAAGTGAAAGGAAACAATTTATACTACCTGAATCAATCAAGAAACTAACCTATGTGGGGATATATCCCCCAAAATCCTAATCATCAATGCCCTTGAATGAGAGGAAGTTGCCATGCTAGGGTTGGAGCACTTACCTTGATCATTGGCTTCCTCAATCGTTATGTTTTCCTCTTGTAGATGAGCTACCTTTGCTTGCATAGAGCAGTTGATGGCCTTGTTTGGACATTCAAAAGTGCAATGTCCTTGTTCTCCACATCGAAAGCAAAGTCCCAATCTTTTGGACCGCTCCAAGAAATTAGAATCACGTTGCCAATGCACAAGTTCTCACTTCTTAGGTGTATGCATATACTTTGGATTAGTTTCCTCCTTGACCATTACTAGAGTTAGTTGATCTCTGTCCATTTTGATTTGTTGAAATAAACCTTGAGATAAACCTTAATTTGGATGCCTTTTTCATAGTAAGATCCTCCATCTTCTCAAAGTTTTTTTCTTTTGCAAATGCATCAAGAAAATCTACACATCTCGACCCGTCTACTTGATAGTGAAGCTCTTTTTGTAGACCCTCAATAAATTTTCTCTTTAGGGCATCTACAAAAGCAACTAGTGCATACTTATGTAAATGCAAAAATTTCTCCTTATATTCTTCAATAGACAAGTTATGTCTATCATCCTCCTATTGCTTGAAGCAGTAGAATTCCATTATCTTTTCCATCCAATAATATGGAGAACAATAATGATTCTCTGATTGCTCTGGAAACTCTTTCCAGAGAATTGATCCTTCACGCGCTCTTGTCCCCATGTATGATTTTCGCCATAGTTTGGTGACTCCCCGCACATGCAGACATTGGCACCTTTGCTTTTGATTCCTCACTAAAGACACACAGATCAAAGAAATCTTAGAGTTCCTTGGTCCATGCTTCAAGATCCTCTCATGTTTTCTTCTCACCATCTAATTCATTTAATTTTGCTCTTTTAAACACTTGCTTAAGTACATACTTGCCCCCATCATCATCACCTTCAAGTTCACATTGTCCTCTAGATCTATGTGTGTTCCATGTGCCCACACCATACCACCTTCATCATTGAGGTCCATGAAAGCATTTATAGTACCCTCTTTTTGTTTGTTGGATCGTTTTTTGTGCAATTCTCCATTCAGTCTACACATAAGCTCCTCTTACTCTTCTATCTTCTTCTTCAAAGCCTGCAGCTTTTCCCGGATTCCAAATCCACTCTGATACCGAATGTAACAAGTCTCTTAATCTTCAATCATAATCCCACACACAATAATAAAATTCAGCACAACAAGATATAAGGAAGAAAAATAGAGTATGCACTAAATAAGGGGGAGAGAGAGAGAGAGAGAGAGAGAGAGAGAGATTTTTATTATCTATGTAGATTTACAAGCCATTATCATCTGCATTACACAATCTACCAAATAACTTCAATGTGAAGCCTCATCCACCCCGCCACCCCCAAACTGATCTCAACCCCAATTGCAATCACAATTGCAATCTCAAGCCAATCCCAATCCCAATCATAGTCCACAGAAGAAGAAAACAATCACAATCAATGCATGATCATAATATCTCCCTAGCTCTCAGTTCTCGTCTTTGTATCTACCCTTTCCACCACTGTACGACCAATCATGCCTTCCTAGAGATGCACTCCTAGAATCTGAATGCTCCAAGATAGCATCTTTTTGCATGTCTCATGCAAGATTTCCACCTCAAGAATCGTACCTGGCAAAATAGAGGCAACCCCTACATCACACTCACACATGTCAATCATCCAAAATAACCCATATACGGATGTGCCTTTTCTAAATATGCAAACATGAATAAGATGAATCAAAGCTTCTTTTTTTTAAGTACCTAAAAACATAATTTTTCCAAGCTAAAAAAGAGTGAGGAATTATCTTAAGCTTGTGATATATAAAAATATTTAGTTCTTTGATCTATATAATAGTGTTAGAGACACCTTAGCTCCAAATACACTTCCAAATACCACTTTTGAGCCTTGCAAAATTGGAAACTCTAGAGAGAGATGAAAAAAACATGAAAAATCTCTTCATTAACCTATCTTCATGCAATCAAATGATACATAAAACAGAGGAACTACAAAAGTTTCAATCAGGTAGAGTTTTTCTACTAAGAATACTCTATCTTTCTTTCACACAACACTTTTTCTAATTTCTTCATCTTCATGTTCAAATTTAACACATGAATTTCATGTGACAACTTTTTAGAGAGAGAATGTAAAAAATTATTGCTACTAAATTTTGGAAACATGATCAAAATATCCTAAACATAAAAATTCACTATTACCTATACACTTTTGTTTTTGGAAGTTAATATGGTATCTTAGAGTATCACATGGATAATTAATCATTTCTCTCACGTGTAGCCCTAGGTGGAGCTCAGAGAAGCTTCTTCCAAGAATTAGGTCTCCAAGACTTGGGATATATTAGTGGTCTGAAGGTAGAAACCCTTCAAATGGGAGCTCAAATAATCAAAAGAACTCAAGGGTTCAAGGCATACATGTGGAGATACTCTGCAAGGGTTTTTCAATACGCTCCAAGGGTTTTTCAAGGGAGTTAATACCCTTAAACCTATGACTTTTACCGCTTGGCTCTATAACTGTGTAGCAAGATATTTATAGATAAATCCTTAGATTGCCTAGGGAGAAGGATAGAGAGTTGTAATAGGGAGGCTTCATTTAGATATAAGGAGATCTTGGTAATACAAGATATGTGACTCAAATGAAGATGGAATGCTCATGAAGGGGATGAGAGGTTCATGGAGCTCCTTTGCCTTTCTCACAAACTATCTTGTACCTTCCTTCTTTGAATATAATTTGAAGGTAAAGGATGGACCCTTTTAACATCCAGTTATGTAGTCTAATAACAAATGAAATTTACAAGCACTCAAGGTGACATGCTTTCAAGTCACAAAAACCACCATGAAAGTAACCTAGATGTCAGACATTGGTCTATGAGGCCACTCCATGCGTGTGTGGGACAAGGGCCAACCATCGCCAAGGTCCCAACTTAGGGCATATACTAAGGTATTCAATGGTAATGAGAATGAGTGTTGCCTCATGGACACATGGTGGCACTAGACCATTCTAGAGCATTACTATATTGGATGCAAGAGGATGTATTAGATGGGAGTAGAGTGTTGCACACATCATTCACAAGTCTTGATCTCATTTCCAAGAGTAAACTCTATCATTTGGTATCTAAAGCATAGATTTTGGAAAAGTTTTTGGAAGTTCACATGTGAGTCTTGCAACCACCTTCGAGATCATGTCCATTCTTCATCATCATCTTTGTGAGAGGTTGCCACCGCCACAAGAGCTTCCATCTAAGAAGTTATTAAGTTTCACCCTCGTCCAAGAGTTTTTGAGTTCCTCAAAGAGAGCTACATGCCAATGGCGCTTGTCAAACAACATGGCAACATTCATAATAGCCTTGAGTCACCGCCCACAAACACTTATGAACGAGTAAGGACAAGAGATAAGCTCATCAATATCTTGTTCTCATTGTATTGAGGGAAAGTGTAAGAAGAAGCTTTATTTATACTCGCTTTGGGTGCTCGAAATTCCACATGTGGGATAGAGGAAGTTTTTGTGTGTGTACGTACTAAAGATATCTCTACAGAAGCAAGAAATTTGAGTTTTTCCTCTATTTCCATAACCAACCCTCTCTACTAGAGCATAAGATGACAACCCCTCTTCACTCAAATGGACATATCTCACTCATTTGGTGTGCAAATTGAGTAATTCAACTTTGTATGGATTCATGCTAAGAGATTTATCCATTGACTGTATCATTTGAGCATATGTTTAGACCTGTATAGAGCTCAAAAGTTGGCTATTCAACAAGGAAGTCTCCCATTCAAGCACCTTTTTGATGCAATAACCATCAAGATACTCTTGGAGACTCAAGATGAGCATGTGTTGATCATCTCTCGCACTTGCACACACCTGCACATTAAAGTTTTTGACTCCAAGATAAGTTTTCTTGTCAATTTATATGCATTCTTGCTCTTTTCGTGCATTGTTGTGCACATAGATCAAGAATAATGGATAGAATATGTGGTATATGGTTGATAAGAATCTTGTTTAACTCTGCATTTTGCATGAAAGTAGTATGTTAGTGCTCAATCTTGTAGGTACAGCCAAGAAGTTATAAGAACTCTCAGCATTCTTATTGATTATACCATGCCACAAGCACAAGGTTTTCTACAAGAGCATGTAGTGCCCTTTGGTTTCATTGTATATATATTGTGCCTTCTGGCATCATTTGTTTTGGAAAGTGCATATAGTGTAAGCAAAACATATTAAAACTTTCTTTTTCTATCATTTTCTTATGCAAAGGATTGTGATTAGTTCATTTCCACCACCACTTTATTATCTTAGGTGTACATAAAGCACACAAACCTTTAAAAAAACCATAAACTCATAAAAAGAGACTTTCACTTTATCCTAGTGTGGAATCAAAACCCTCTTCACCAATGCAGACTGATACTCATGGCTAAGCACACCTAAGACCCTATAGAGCCCATGAGTGCTAGGATAGCACACTAGAGAGCGCACTTCATGATATCTTGGAGCAACATGCGTGTCTCCAAGAAAGAGGAAGTGATGCCTGAGACTGATTTTCCAGGGATGGAGTTAGATGCTCTAGGCGAGCATCAAACTCTTGAGATTCCTAGAGAGAGCATACTAGTTGGAGTGGCCCGATGGCAGCTTAAGGACCTTAAGCCACCTAGATATCATGGCTCGACTAGTGCTAGGACTACTAATGTTGATGAGCACTGGCTCAACAAGTGGTTGAAGAGTGCTTTCCTTTATGTCATATCATGGACGATAGACATAAAATTCAGCAGGCCACATATAATCTCATGGAAGTTGCCCATAGCTAGTGGTCTAAGATAGAGCAAGACAAAAAGGAGCCCATGAGTTGGAAGCAATTTAAAGTCTTATTCTACAATACCTTTGTACTACTTGACGATAGGTCTAGAGTGCTAGACACTTGGTTTTTCATCAGTCAAAAAAACCAAACTGTTCAGGAGTACTCAGATAAGTATAGAAAGGTACTTCTAATAGTACCTAAGTCTATCCTAGAGTTTCTCTAGGTCCACAAGTTCGTCTTAGGACTTGGAGAAACTATCCAACCTTTAATGAGGAAGGAGAGGTGTCACTCCTTGGCATAGACCATGGAGATGGCTCTAATTTATGAGGATGGCCACAGGGGCATAAGCTCCTAGGATAAGTCATCCTAATGGACTAAAATGAGTTGACCCTTTTCTGCATCCACTCCTGGCTCAATAAGTGCACAGCCTCAGAAAGATGCTAAGCAAGTGCACTGATCAAGACAATTTTAGGAGGAAAAAGGAAAGTGTCTGCTCTGGCTGAGAGGGCATACAATAAGTGTATTCTTACCCCTCAACAAAAAGAGAAGGCAATAAAGAAAGGATTGTGTTAAGGATGTCTAGGATAACACCTCTTCAAGGATTGTCCTAAGAAGAAGAAAATAGCAGCTACCATAGTCATCAATCCTACATAGACAGGGAGTGATGGAGATGAGGATATTGGTGATTCCCCATCCTAGTTATCATCTTCCATAGTGGCCATGATGGTCACAAAGAAGGTTCCTACTGTGCTAGATGATGTGCTTTTGCGAGTGGCACAAAGAGGATACCAATTCCCAAATACAGAGCGTATTGTCATGAGAGGAGTCATGGGAGCATAACCTATCAAGATACTCTTGACACTAGGTCAACACATAATGTTATTATCTCTCGACGAGTCAGAAGGCTATGCTTAGAGACTGTGCAATGAGAGTATGCCTACATAGTAAAGTTAGCCAATGGGAAGGGAACTCAAACATGGGATCAATGAGTAGTAGGTTTACCTATTCAAATCCATTCCCATAAGGATGGATTGGATTATGAGATAGCACGTTTTGATGTAGTCCTAAGTAAAAAGTGGCATGCTAGGAAATGACCAGTCATAGACTTTGCTTCACATTGTTATTAATTTGAGCGTGAGTGGAGGTGACTACTGGTCCGTGGAGAGCCAAATCTCCAAGAGACATGATTGCTGACCATTACCAAGTTGCTCAAGATTGATTGTAAGTATATTACTTTCTTTATTTTGTGTATTCATCATGTGTAGTAATGGATTCATGGATTCATGGAAAATCTAGTTGGAATGCTCAAGTACTTTCAAATAAACTAAGAGGAAAATTCCAAGAGCATAGAATTGAATTGGTACAAGGAGCGAGTCCGATTGCTCGACCACCATTTCAAATGAGCCTATAGGAGGAGAACAAAGCCCGCAAGGTCGTGGGCGAGTATTTCCCAAAAGAGCTGATCAAACCCAGCTATTCGCCCTTTGTAGCACTAGTTCTTCTCGTAAAGAAGAAGGATGGATCTTATAGGATGTGCGTTGACTAAAGAGCACTCAATAAGATTACAATCAAGCATAGATATCCGATGGCCAAGATAGATGATCTTTTTGATTCTCTAGGTGGAGCTGTTGTATATAGTAAGATAGATTTGAAAAGTTGCTACCATTAGATTATATTGAAGGAACAAGATGTGTATAAAACAACTTTCAAGAGCCACTTTAGGCATTATGAGTATTCATTTATGTCATTTGGTTTGACAAATGCACCTACTACTTTCATGATGTTAATGAATGATATTTTATGATCATTCATTGGAAAGTGTGTTGTGGATTTTGTTGATGACTTGTTTATGTATAGTAGGTCTATACATGAACATGAAAGTCATATGAGATTAGTATTAAATAAGTTAAAAGAAAATCATCTATTTGTAAATCTAGAAAGACTCAATTGTTCCTTCCAGAGATAGAGTATTTAGGGCATGTTCTATCGGTCAATGGGATTTAGATGGTGCATGCACTTAAAGTCAGCTAGATCTTCGAGGTAGAAAAGCTCGTTGGGTTGAGCTCATGTAGGAGTTTCACATGGAAATCCTATATAGAAGAGGTAAAGAGAATATAGTAGTTGATGCATTATCACGGATAGTCTATCAAACGAGCTTTATAGTTCTAGAAAGCACATTGCATCAAGATATAAAGGAAGCATAGGTGGAAGATCCACATTTGTTATAAATCATTAGAGCCATCAATGATGACTCTATCATAGGAGACAAGGCAATTCTAGTTATTTCTTCCCCTAGTAAAGCAAACAAATCCAGTCCATATTAGAATTTCTCAAAGGAGAATGGAATACTTAAACCGAAAGGAAAGATTTGCATAGCAGATTCTCAGGATTTGAAAAGAAAAGTCGTGCTTGATAACCATAATGTTCTTTGTGTAGGGCATCCTTGTGTTGACACGACAATTTAGCTTGTTAGAAGAACATTTTGGTGGCCATTAGCCAAAGATATCCACACATATATATTCAACAATGCTTTATGTGTCAAGTCAACAAGCCAGAAATGGTAAAGACACCATGTCTTTTACATCCTTTATAGATTCTAGAGCACAACTAGGACACTGTATCCATGGACTTCATCGTGGGGTTACCACAGAGCCAAAGGAAGTGGGGTACTATCCTAGTTGTGGTAGATAGATTGAGCAAGATGGCTCACTTCGTACCCATGTAGGGGACAATAGATGCTCCACAAGTAGCGGAGTTGTTTATCCAACATGTCTTTAGATTGCATGGGTTTTTGATATCCATAGTTTCACATAGGGATGTCATACTCACAAGACACTTCTGGAAGTTTGTATTCGACAAACTAAAAGTGTCATTGAAAATGAGTCAGCAAAGACAACGAATAACTAAAGTGCTAATGCCTCTCTTATTTCCATAATACATTAAGTATAAGATTGGTCAAAGCAAAGAGAACAAGAAGAGCTATAAGGTTGCATGGCCAAAAATTCAACATAACTACTTATAATATGTGAATCCAAAAAAATGGTCGTACTTAACATAACAACAAGCATTTCACACAGATATAGAGCTTGAAAACTTAATAAATGAGGATAAAGGGTTGATGTCAAGGTAGATAACGCTTATGGAAATAAAAATCAAGCTACATAAGCCATGAAACATGTTGATCACTCAAGAGGAAGTAGCGAAAACGTATGTATGAAATTTGAAAGAAGAAAAGATCTCTTACCCATACTAGCAAAAGGTATCAATGAAAGAGGGTCTTGGGATTCTTTTAGTGGGCCCCTAATATACCAATTCACATAGGGTTTGAAATGACCAAAAATATGAAATTGCAAACAAGTTTTTGTGGATTTTCCTAGAAAGATCCTTCTCGAATGTAAAAAAAAAAAATTATGACTATATATACAAAGCCTCAAAATTATGGAAATGATGTAGACATTTATGGAAATATATGTGACACATACTTCAATTAATTTTGCTAGTTGTGACGTGGCAACATGCTCCTACTCATTGAGAGGAAGAAGGTGGTCATGCTATGAAAAATTCTCATTGGGGCATATGGAGCAATTGTTGGACTTCCCTTTTCCATGGCATAGCAAGTGAGCAAGCTTGAGACTGCTATGGCACAACAATCGAGAAAGCTTGAGAATGCTATGGCATAGCAAAGAAGAAGGTGCAGACTTACATTCGAACAAGAAAGGCGAAGAGATAATATAGAGAGAGAATGAGGTCATACTCTCACATTCACGAATATGACCTGAAATGTGTGCCTTACATTATTTGACCGAAAAGGTCATTTTATACAAAAATAGATAAGCCCTTAGCCAATCAATGAGGAGATAAGCTTGTGATGAGATTTCCTTCTTATTTGGAGAGGGTTCACATGAGATGAAAGATCAAAGCTCATAGCCAACAATCCCCCCTTGGGCTTGATCATACAAATAGCTCTTTGGGAACTATCCTTTCCTCACAACTAGACAAGGGTGGTACAAAAATATGATTCCTTCCCATGTACAAAGAAGGTGGTACAATGTTTATATCCTTCCTTCAACAAACTCATGGGTGGTACAAATCCTGAAGAAAAAAGAGGTTTTTGTGATGACAAGTACAAAATATGTTTGGGGAAAGGTCTTTCCCTTCTATGAAGGGGGTGTCTAATTCACATACATGAAAGAAAATAGAAAATAGCATGCTTAGACCTACATAGATAGGAATGATTACAAAGCACTAAAAGCTTGTCCAAAACCAATAACAACCTCTTGTAATTATTCAATGTATTCTATAATTGTTACTCTCTCTTGATGCAAAAGGAAAACCTTACTCTCGACATCTATGTATACATTTTTGCGATCTGCCATGATATCAATTGACATTCCAATTTTGAGTGTCATTCTCCTAATAGACGAATTAGATAGGACAGTTGAGGTGCTTGTAAAACAATGTCAATAAAGTTTGGTTCCTGCTTGCACGTTTTTTTTTTCCTTTGCGTATGGATCATAACATAATGCAACAATAAAAACTGGAGTCCGAATCAGCTATATCACCATGCTTTCCTTGGCCTCTAGCACGGCCCATCATGTATGATACCATCCCTTTAAAAACGTTGTAGAGATTTGGACATGTTTATTTCTTTTGCGAAGTCTATTACTATCAATGCCACTTATCACCTTGTTATACAAGCTTCTATTCAATGCTCTCTTTTCCTGAGTGATGATAATCATCTCCCTCTAAAACAGAGTTTCGCGATGCATCCAACACTCGTATGGTGCTGTTTAGATGCTAACTTTAGGAATTAACAACAGATGCAGCATATAAATCTTCCAACATAGCATATGAAGCTCACATCCACAATGTCCACAAATTCTACTGCTCCATGCGATGCTACAGTAGTGCAGTAATGTTGAAAACCAGTCGCATGTTAAGTAGGCCACCCCAGACTTGCCTCTAATGCAGGATAAGTTCAATGACGTTGAGGCCGTAGAACAAATCCTTTCTTGAATGAATAACTCGCAGTGCCGAAAGATCCGTGTAGCTTTGGAATACAGAAGATGGAATCTGGCAGTCGCAAGCTTGATGACAGCAACAGAGATGAGTTGTCAATCTCCCGACAGTGCTTTGTCACCGATAAAGATGAGAAGGAGCTGTAAGGAAGTGATGGAGGAGGTTATCCGCAAGCTCTGATACCATGGGTTGGACTTCCTTTTCCATGGCACAGCAAGTGAGCATGCTTGAGACTGCTATGGCACAGCAATCGAGAAATCTTGAGAATGCAATGGCGTAGAAAAGAAGAAGGTGCAGACTTACATTCGAACACGAAAGGCGAAGAGATAATTTAGAGAGAGAATGAGTTAATACTCTCACATGCACGAATATGACCTTAAATGTGTGCCTTACATTATGTGACCGAAAAGGTCTTTTTATACAAAAATAGATAAGCCCTTAGCCAATCAAAGAGGAGATAAGCTTGTGATGAGATTTCCTTCTTATTTGGAGAGGGTTCACATGAGATGAAAGATCAAAGCTCATAGCCAACAGCAATGCCAAAGCCAAAAGAAAACTTTAATGCCCTTCCATGTTGTCAAAGATGGTTGAAGGAAAAAGAAGACATTGTCCATCTTTTCTTCTCTTGGCGAAGGTGTGGGAATGTGAGCAAAGGATCATCAAGCTTGACCATCTAGTGAATTAGCAACTATCTCTTCTAGGGGAGATAGTGGGTTGCTTTGCTTCCCCTTTGAAATGCAATCTAAGGAGAGGTGATATGGAAGATCTAGAAGGAAAGATGTGCATCAAACTTCGGAAGGACTACTAAAGAAATATGTATAGATAAATTTTTATATTACTTGGGGGACTTGTTTACATATAAGAAGATCTTTGCAATAGAAGATAACCAACTCAAAAGAAGATGGATCACTCATGATGGGACAACAGGTTGATGGGACTTCTTTGTATTTCTCACTAATTGTCTCGTACTTTCCTTCTTTTAATATAAGCTCAAACCAATGTATTGGGAAAAAAAGCATTGCAGATTGAAAGCAAAAACCACTGATAGATTCCTTGACCCATAAAAGAAAAACTTTGTTCTAGAGTTTGGTCAAGATGATTGAAACCATCTTGGGCTTTGCAAGCCTTTTATGCAGCTAAAAATCATTTCAAGGAAGTTCTCATTAGAGTGAGACCATAGGGTTCATAAAAAGAGCGCTTTTTGTATCCAATGCCACTTCCGTTACCTCCAATGATGTTTTCGTTACATGTAATACATCAAAACTCACATGTATAATCAGAACCGTAGCAGTTAACAAACTATGGGATGTTTTCGCATAAGACCATAGAGAAAAAATATGGACAAGCCAAAACTCATGCTGAACTCTCATTGCACCATCATGCTACATGTCATGGAGAGAGAGAGAGAGAGTACATTCGAGCCTCTTGCTTCTCATCCTTTTCATTCTTTTCCGGAAATTCAACATTGGTGTTCTGTTTCTGTTTCTTGAAGCGTGCAACTTTAGTCTTGGCCACATCATTAGCAAACGGAAAGCTTGATCTGCAACACACATAATGGACTACGTGCACTTGGTTTTTTAACATTCATCAATCTACAATGCCTTGGGGATCACCATTCATCATCAAAATGAGCAGAAAAAGTTAGCAGTTGATAAGAGTCATGCAACCCATTCAATGGGAATCACATCAACGTATTTTCCTAACATTTAAGTTTTATTATAGACGGTCAGTTCGGCCGAGTGGTTAAGGTGATAGACTTGAATTTTATTGGGCTACGCCCGCGCAGGTTCGAACCTTGCAGCTGACGAACTTAACCAACTTGTTGATTGGAGGCACTGACAACTGGTTAGTCCCTGAGTCGGTTGACTGTATCCTTGTGCATCATGTGAAAATGTAAACGGGGATGTTTAAGCATAATGGAGGCAAATAGAATTCGGTTGGACTCTAAATCCTTTTGACTCATTGCTAGTGCACCATGTGAAAGGGTAGAAAGCACGTTTTGATAACCCCCTCAAAGGGTATAAATGTATTTACACCCATATCACATTTACAAGAGGTATTCCACTGGCAATAAGAAGATTGAAGTAATAGTCACAAGAGCATTCTTGGTTCTTTTCCCTACCACTCCACATGGGTTTGCACATAAGTTGTAATGATCTAACGATGATCCTCATCAAAGCCTTCAACTATATGGGGAAGGCTTGGGATCCCTACCACTCCACATGGGTTTGCACATAAGTTGTAATGATCTAACGATGATCCTCATCAAAGCCTTCAACTATATGGGGAAGGCTTGGGATCAACTAGAAAACTTGAGAGTGCAGCGGAGTAAGTCATTCTCTGAGCTAACCAAGTGGTGTGATCGTTGACAGACAAGTTCTTAGATGTTTTCATAGACATCACGCTGCATTGGATTGAAAGGTCTCTGCCATGAAGTAATTAGCATAGATTAATCTCCATTTTGGCACCACACTAGATGAGTTCCTTGCAGGAGTCACTCCTAGTGAAGAATGAAGGGCACACTTCCATGATTATTGCTCTAGAGACTCACACATGTGGTTACACGTGAATACAAGAATGAGAAGAAGGTTGGATTCATGTCCAACGAAAGCTCTATGTGGAGATGCCAAAGGAATGCCAGTCCATATGGGTGCCATCATTTTTCCAAGTTCCCCTTTAATTTGGCCATTTGCTCATAAATCTACCCTATCGAAAACATGCCCAAAACCTTTTTTTGTAATTTTATTCCAATTTTTTGCAAGCAATGGAGTCGTCGAGCTTGAGGAGTAATTTGGCTAAGACACAAAGTTTTTCCGGGTTCTTTGGATCTCGATTTAGAGGTCATGTGAGGGTTTAGGACCGTTTTCAAGTTAGGGTGGACATTAGAATGTGAACAGGGCCCATTCTTTAAATTTGTCTATATAAGACAATGGAACCTCATGTTTTAGCGAGGGCTCATATGCTTCTCTAGTCTTGTGAATGAAAGTGAGCTTCTTGGAGTTAGCTTCTTTTTGCTGTTGGGAGTGGCTTGCCATGTGTGTGCATGTATCTTTCTTCTGTGACGTGTTGTGAGTTGCTTGGAGTTAGATTCTTCTTGCTCATGAACGTGGCTTGCATGCATGTATGTGCATGTGGTGTATCTTTCTTGAGTGATGTGTTATGAGCATGGAGGTCTTCACAACAGAGAAAGTCTTCCCTCGGATTGGAGTTATGGGTTGTGGATGCTGCTCTCATGTCAGTTTGTGTCCTTGGGAGCTTGGAGCATTCTCAACACATTGGCACCGTTGTCCTTGTTTATTTGTTTTGGAAGAGTGCATGTTTGCATTCATTTTCATCATTTTACTGTAATAGATATCTTTGAAGGTGAGAGTAGTGTTAGGAACAGTTTTCTGTTTTTTTCATCGCCAATTGCATCGAGAAAAAGTTCCATCGTCGTCTTCGTTCATAGAAGAAACTCAAAGTTTCTTTGTTCTCACTTTCCAGTTGCATCAATGCATAAGCATCTGCATGAATGCAGCCATTGACAGATGTAGGCGAGTTTTGTTTTTTTGTCATTTTGATCGCAAGGGGCTGCTATAGATCAGTTATTCAGTGATTTGGAGCTCATTACGATTGTTTTTCACGTGTATTCAAACACTTTAAGGGGTTTTGAAATGAATGGTCTAAGTGTGCAACAGTTGCATGAATGTCTTCTCAACATTCCGAACACAGAGAAAGGGAGTCTAAGTCTTTGTATATTCAAAGCTAAATATTGAGGTCTATACTCACACGAGTGCTCATGAATTGCCCGTGAGTTTGGTGCCACAAGATAAACCTGCTAGGCAGTAAGATGTCTTGGATAGAAATACAGAGGCTCTGACATCCTCCCCCGGGTTGAAGAGCTTGTTCCCCTCAACAAGCGGGTTCAGACTTACGAAACTTGGGGTTGTTGGTGCAAAGTCCAAGCCCACACATTTGGCTTGAAGTTCATAAACACATGAAGCTCCATGGAAGCCATTGCTAATAGAAATTTATCCTTTTACATTTGTAAAAGTCAATTATTTGACTTGAGAGAATATTTGTAATCACCTACCAAAAACTCGTGGACTAATTAGTTAAAAAAGCATCTACTTCATTGAGGGCATATTTCCTAGATTGAAGGATTACTTTTAGAGAGAGAGCCAAAAGTTGAATTCAAATTCAAATTTGAATATAACACTTATATAAAGTGACTTGAAAAAGTCGCAAGTAGAAGTCTCTATTCCCGAGCTCTCCATTGCCATTGTGTAAGAGTGTGAGGCCTACATTGTAGCCTACACTACTATCCGTCATTAGGCTATGATAGTCAAGCCTATGATCTTGTACAACATTTTTCATTAATACAATACATCTTCATTGTTCATCTATGATCTCTCTATTATAGTCATTCCTAGCTGTCAACTTGTGATGTGCATATCTCACTCAATTCTCCACCATTTTCAATAATCTGTAGCTTTTTGGAATCAATTCCAAGTTATCTACATGCTGACAAATTTTGAAGGGAATCCATTCAGCCAATTCGGAGAAAAGCGCGTCGAAGCACTCACTGGTCAAACTCTATAGAGGTCCTAAAAGATCGGGGGTAATGATTCATTTGTTAAATTGATTGCTCTGTGTATAGTGCATCATTTCAAGTCATTTCACTTGGAATCATTAGCTTACTAAGCTAATTAGATACCTCTAAAAGGAATTTTTTTCAATTCCTACCATACAGGTAGCACTGAGCATAACAAACAGTAGGTGTATGATAAAAAATAGAAGGTTTTTGTTAATCCTTCTATTTGGAAGTAGTCTGTTTTGATTCAATCTTTTCTCACATCATTTCCAAAGTACATAGGCACTTGTATTGTGTCATTGGAAAGCTAAAAGGGCCCACAACTCAACTCTGAAGCTACAAGGGGCTGATACTAAGTAGGATTTGGCAGTACATACTCATTTTTTTGGAGTGTCCATCCATCTTTCCCAACAGTGGTATCAAAGCAAAGCTAAGGTAAAATGGGAGATGATTTTCCTTCTTTCATTGATAAATTGGACAAGAACAACTATCAGGCATGGTCTATGAGGATGAAGACATACTTACAAGGAAGGAGCCTCTATGGATACATCTCAGGACATGAGGAGATGCCCATATGTAGAAGCAAAGGAAACCTACAAGAGAGGAGCATGAAAGACTCTACACATGGTGTGCCAAGGATGCATTAGCAAGGTCCAACTTACTTAACTCAATCTCTGATTTTCTTCTTCCACATATTAGGAACTGTAACACATCCCAAGAGACTTGGGAAACATTGTCTTCTTATTTCTCTTCCAACATAAGGGCTAGGAAGAACCAATTGTGGACAAATCAATTGGCAAGCATAGGTGAAAATTTTGAAGAACAGCAGATTGTAAGACAAGTAATCAATGGTATTAAAGTTGATGACAAATGGGAGAGCTTCACAACTACCATGGACTTGTATATGGACATGCAGATTCCATACCTCACCACACTCATGCTGCAACTATTTACCCATGAAGCCAAGCTCAACAAGAATGGAGATTCATCAAGAGGTAATAGCTCTTCTGCCGTATACATTGATAAAAGTAAGTCCAAAGAGAAAGGGAAGAACAAGAAGATTGAAGATGAAGGAACTACCTCCCAAGCCAACTATGCAAGGAGAGGTAGAACCCCAAGAGGAAGGGGTAGAGGAGGTAAGCAAGGAAGGGGGAGACCTTATAACTCCTCACCATGCAATATTTGTGGGTTATCAAATCATACTACAGATGAATGTTTCAGGAACTTTAAGAATCAGAGAGGTAGAGGATATCAAAGAGGTGGATATACACAATCAAGAGGAAGATTCAATGATCATCAAGGATACAACAACAACAACGTGACTACAACAACACCTACAATAGCAACTACCAAGGAGGCTACAAGTCAAGGAACGATTACAACAACTACGGAGAGGAGCAAGAAGATTCTCTTTTGATTATGAACATGTCAGCAAAACCAGGTATAAATGATGACCACCTTTTCTACATTGACTCAGGATGCTGAAACCATGTGGAAGGCAATGTAGCTCTTCTCTCTGATCTTGAGGAACCAAAGGGTAAGCATCAGGTACAAACAAGTGATGACAACGAGCACTCAGTGATTAAAGTAGGAAATGTTAAGACCTCTGACGGAAACAAGAATCTATTGAGTAGGGTTCTATATGTACCTACAATTACCAAGAATTTGATGAGTGTTGGACAGATTGTGGAAAAGGGTTTGCACATCAGATTCAACCAACATGGAGCATTTGTGGAGGATCCCCAGCATGGGTTCAAAAGGATAGCCAAAGGAGAAAAAATAGGTAGATTATTCACTTTTGAACTTGTGGATACAAGGAACATTGCACTTTACAATTGTAAAGATGAAACATTACGAGAGCTTGAAATATGGCATAAAAGATTAGGGCATGTTGGTGGTAGAACCTTGCAACAAATATGTAGAGACCAATGTGTGCTTGGGATACCTAATGTATCCAAGAAACACATGATTTATAAATGTGGTGATTGTCAGTTTGGAAAATCTCACAGGTTACCCTTCTCAAGGAAAGGCTACATGCATGAGGACTACCTAGAGCTTGTCCATACAGATGTATGGGGACCAAGTAAGGATCCCTCAATCTCTGGATCAAGGTATTATGTATCTTTCATTGATGATTACAATAGGTGGACTATATTGTACTTTATGAAGCACAAAGATGAAGTATTCAGTTGCTTTAAAAAGTATCTTGCACATATTGAGAACCAAACATGGAGAAACCTAAAAAGACTAAGGTCAGATGGAGGAGGTGAGTACTTCTCAAATGAGTTTGACATATTCTTGCAGGATAGAGGAATCAAAATAGAAATCACAACAAGGTATACCCCAGAGCAAAATGGGGTAGCAAAGAGGAGAAATAGATTAATTGTTGAAACAGCTAGGTCAATGTTAAATGAGAAAAAAATACCTTACTACTTGTGGGCAGAG
>CM035409.1:31684557-31694557 GCA_020310875.1 Ceratopteris richardii | reverse complement strand
AGAAAAGCATGCAAATCTGGCAGTAGTGATCCCCCCTTGGGATAAAACAACCCAAGTAGCCGAGTACCACTTAAATAGCTAAAGATGTGCTTAACTGCCTACCAATGCTTGACTCCTGGGCAATGCATAAAACAGCTCATCTGTGAGACAACAAACTGAATATCTGGCTGAGTAATGCATAAGTAAATCAAGCATCCAACAACCTGCTAATAGAGAAGAACATCAAATGCATCTCCAACATCATATAGACTCAATTGTAAACTTGTCTCCATAGGAGTGGCAATAGGCTTACAGTCTTCAAGGCCAAAACACTGCAATAATGTGTCAATATATTTCATTTGACAAAAAGCCATTCCACCATCAACTTGCATAAACTGAATGCCCAAATAGTGATGCAAATGCCCCAAATCAGACATCTCAAAGGAGGCATGCAAATCAACCTTAAAATCAGCAATATGCTTCTCAATAGGACCAGTGAGCAGCATGTCATCAACATAGACAACAATGAACAGAAGCACATCATTAGCATGCTTAACATATAAGGTGCTTTCACTCAAACTATTCTCAAAACCAAGTGCAATCGGATAGGCATGTAGCTTCTCATACCAAGCACGTGGTGCTTGCTTTAAACCATATAATGCCTTCTTTAATCTGCGCACCTAGTTTTCATTCCCTTTCTGCACAAAGTCATGGGGCTAAAAAACATACACTTCTTCATGCAAGTCACCATTCACAAATGCTATTTTAATGTCCAATTGATGTACAATTCCAACCATGATGAGCTGCAAGTGCACAGATGCTCTGAACAGTAGTCATACATGATGTAGGTGCAAAGGTCTCATCAAAATCAATGCCTCTTTCCTGTGCATAACCCTTTGCAACAAGCCTAGCCTTATACTTGTCAACTGTACCATACGGTTTACGCTTCAACTTGTATACCCACTTAGTGCCAATGGCCTTCTTATCTAATGGCAAGTCACATAAAGACCAAGTACCATTCTTCATTATAACATCATATTCAAATTGCATAGCAGCCATCCAATTTTCTGAATTTTGTGCTTCATCAAACGAAACAGGCTCATTCTCATCACAGATACTAGATGCAGCCATAGCATAGCAATCTGATGCAAAAGAGGCACTATGAGAGCTTGAACGAGTACGATATGATAGAGGTGGATCTAATTTGCTATCACGCAAAGTCTGCACCATTCATTTTGGCATAGTTTTTGCCTGCTCAATATCAACTCTCTCATCAACTAGTGCATCATGTAAATCTCCATAAAAAATGGAATGATCTGCATCATCACATGAAACCTGCAAAGGCTTAGAAGTTGCCTCATTAGTTCGAGCACTAGACTGTCCACCTGTAAAAAGAGGCAGGAATGTATCATACATGTCTTTGGAGCTAATAGATGTCTCCTTAATACATGAAAGCAATGGCTGAATAACATCTTCCACAAAAGCAACATCACAGCTAACCAGAATGTGTTTAGTGTGTGGATGATAAAGAGGATAGCCTTTACTTTCAGAACTGTACCCAAGAAAAATACATTTTATTGCTTTATCATCCAAATTTCTGTAATGTTGCTTAGGCACTAATGCATATGCCAAACAACTAAAAACATGCAGATGAGCAATAGATGGCTTGCAATCATGCCAATCCTCATATGGAGTGATAGATTGCAGTGCATTAGTGGGACACTTGTACAATACATATGCTGCACACATCACGACCTCAAGACAGAAACTAGTGGTAAAGCCTGACTCTTGACCATACACCTCGCCATCTCCATGAGTGACCTGTTCTTTCGTTCAACAACTCCATTCTGTTGAGGTATATACGATACTGTACACTGGTGTTTTATCCCATGTTCATCCAAAAATGCATCAAAATCAGAAGTACATGCCAAAGCTTTGCATCTGACATAGCCTTAGAATCATTTACTGCACATGCCAAATCATTTATAGATCTTTCATAGTCTATGAGCTTATACAGCCCATGACATAAAATGCTAGAAGCAATAATCACATTGCCATTTGACAGATCATGAACTATACACCTGCCATCAACAAATTTGATAACCAAGCCAATCTTGGCTAATACAAAAACTGATAACATGTTCTTCTTGATCCCTGGCACAAATAAAACATGTAACAAAGTGAAAGAACTACCATCAACAGTAGTCAAAATGATCTTACCAACTCCCATAACAAGATAAGAGGATTTGTTGGCGCATGTAACAGTATTCCCTGTAGGGGCAGACTCGAGTGAAGAGAAGAAATTGTGCTGCAAGGCAATATGTTTGATCACCCCACTGTCAAAATACCAAACATTTGAGTCTATTGCAGACATGCACTGCTCATGAGAAGATGGGTAAAAACTGCAGAATTTAGTAAATGCCCATTCTTCTTCCTGCACAAGATTAGCAGACTCTGTTTTTGGTGTAGAGGCCTCTACAACAACCATTCCAACCTCTTTCTTCTTTGCCTCTTTAGCAACCAATTTTGGACAGTTCTTTATGATATGATCATTTCATTTACAGTACTTACAAAACAATTTCTACTTTTCTGATTTCTTCTCATATTTATCTTACTTCTTTGAATGTGCAGAATTAGTAGATTTCCAGCTTACTAGTTGAAGAGCTCCATTTTCCTTTGCCCTTCTGACTAGCCAGGAAAGCTTGATCTGCAACTCGCATAATGGACCTGTTCCGCTTGGACTGATCTTCCTGCAATAGAACAAAAACTAACTCCTCAAATAATAAGGCATCTGGATTGCCTTTCATCATCAATCGAAGAGTAAAAGCAAAACTCTGATATGAATTAGGAAGAACATTCAAAATGGTTTGGACAAGTGAGCTATCTGGTATAACCTCATCAGTAGAAATCAACTGTTCCTTCAAGTCTTTGATTTTTGTTACAAAACTGTCCATAGAATCACCTTCATTCATGTGCTCACTCTCCAACTGTTTTCAGAGGTTAGCAACATGAGCCTCATTCCTAGCTTGGTACAATGTGGTAACTGTATCCAAAGCATCCTTAACTATTCTACAAGAGCAAATGTGAGGAATAATGGCATGTTTGATAGACAAAGCTATCAATGCATGTGCCTCGGCATCTCTGCCATCCTATCAAATCTACGCTGCAGTAGGTGCAACAGAAACCACAACACGGACAGGAATATGCAAAATATCACCATCTTCGACACCTTCTGCATCAGCTTCACTACTTGTAGTTGTAACGGTTGCAAGTGTGATAGGATGTTTTTCAACACCCTACACAATGTTCCATAGTCCTTTTGCAACCAACACATGTCGCATCATATAAGCCCATAATGGGTAGTTGGTACCATCCAAATTATCCTCAACAACCAACATACAGAATACATCACTACTTTCAGCCATGGCTGGTGACTAAAATACCTTGATGCAAAAAAATGACTGTATCTCAAAAAGTTGAATAGAACTGCCCAGACGAATCTCGCTACACTTGTAGCAGACTTCGAGACGCTTATACTAGCAAACAGAAACTGGTATATACCTTTCACACAAAAAGACGAAATAGCCTACACAAGCACTACGATAGAGCATTCGGAGGCTGAAACGAGCTCAGATCGTGATTTCGACACTACACAGCAAAGCTGTTTTGATCTTGAAAACATGCTCAGTATGCTCACCAAAATTCGTGTGATTCTGAGACTCCAATTGGAGATAGACGTCTGCGGAAGCACATGAACAGCACAAGGAAGGAGAAGAAGCTTGGAGCACAACACACAATACTGAATGTATTACTAGAGAATGTACAAAGATAAGTAGCCCATTAAGGCAATAGGCGTATATACAAGCCGGGGAAGAACACCTCCTAAAGAGGGAAAAAAGTGCCCCAGTAGTCCTAGAGTGTTCAGGATAGCTTAAACATGAAGAATTGATCTTTTTGGGGACTAACATCCCATTGGACACTAACTTAGCAACTCTAGAGAATTTGAGAGCGACTTCAAAGTAGTAGATTGCTCTCATGACATGGAAAGTCTCTTTGAAAAGGGATAAACTCTTGAAAAGACAATTATCATGCCCCCTTAGAGCACATGTACTCGTAGCTGGTTTCTTTATATGGCATAAATCATAATGTGGTAAATCTAAGACTATTCTCTTTTAAAGCTCGATGAAATTTAGCTTTCAAGCATATAGAAGGACACTACATGGATGAGAAGCCCATTATGGATGTAGTGTGAAAACTAATTTATAATTTTTTTTTAAAGATATATTGTTCTTGAGCACTTGAATGCCAATGAAACCTAGGAGCTAGTGACTATCCAAGTAGTGGGTCCATAATATTGAATTCTCTCTTGAATGCGGATTTGATCCAACAAGATTCAAAGCTTAGAAACATCTTACTTGTCTAGTTAAATTTTGCTTTGCGAACTTACACTTCTATCAACAAGAAGAATCCAAGCTCTATGGTTATTTAAGAATCCAAGTTCTTTGGTTATTTAATGTCATTACATATAGTGATAGGAATAGATGGTAGTATTAGAAATTGACTAATGCCAACAAGGCTCAGTATACTTGGTCAACCAATATTTCTCATACATTAAGGAGATGAGAAGACAACTCCTCGAGGAGCTAGAACAATGAATGATTATCACAAGGAATTCTAGAGAAGACACATTGGATGCAGACGACTCTGATTTCCCTTATAGGTCAAGATTTTTGTAGTGGTGGATGCTCAAGAGGATTGAAGAGACCTTCTCCTTTCCTCAAGTTGGAAATAATGATGTCTTTCCATTGCCTACACCTTTTGAAAGTTTCCAAGTGCATGAATAACATGGTTGTGTGGAAAAATGCTTCAACCTTTTGCAAGTTGCCAAGTTTCCAAATGCAAGTTTCCAAGTGCACCTTAGATTAAGTATGAGACTTTTAGGATGATATTGATTATAATTTCTTTATATGGTTCCAACTATTGAAGATTATGGAAGCTTTAGCTTGCTTCCAAATGAGATCATTTCTATATGTTTCCGCTTCAAAAGTTCCAAATACACGCTTACTTTCTCATTTCCCATAGGAACTCTCTCTTATTCATTTACATTGAAGAATAGTATAAATTTTGGTTAAACTGTTAAGTAATTTAGAGCAAAAGAAAATATATATGCACTTGTTTTCCAAGAGATTCCAAACAATATTGAAAAACAAACTCTTGCGCTCGCGCTTGATGAGTTAGCACTCAGATTAAGGCCTCAAAATGGAGGTGCCCACTTTCTCCCCCTTTAGCTGATTTTAGGCTAGAAATTAGTTTAAGAATCTTGGAAAGGAATGAGTTTGATAATGAGATGCAATGAGCACTGAGCTCTCTTGATAGAATACATACACTAAGTGCACTCTACATAGAGATGGTTGAAGCGCTATTGTATGTATGGATCCTCCTCCCACCACTCATGTGGTTTCTTTGAAGAATAGAAACTTGTATTGTTATATATCTTGTGGTTCTCTTACCCTCTACTACTACTATTGTGTATAAATTTTGCTATTAGGAGTTGCTCTACTACAAAATCCTATTCACGAATTTTGATATATGAAGATCTAATAGGCTGCTACCGAAGGAATATTTTTTTATAATGTGATGATACTAAGCTATGTTGCTGATATACATGGAGCTGAAATTGATACTCTTGGTGAAGTTTCATTGGAGTTGAAAGGCTGAAGTTTTGAACTACATGTGAAGATCTCTATGTTGGTTTGAACAAATCTTTGAAGAGACACAACAAATCAAGATTTTGGTTGCTCATGAAGGGGGGAAGGTTTGATTGTTCATGTTTATACTTGGCTGATGTATATTGCATTGAAGTGTCAAAAATAGTGTTCTTTGAATGTATTCAAAGCTTGCCTATGTAGAAATTTATCATGGTTTGAAAAGACATGCACGTGAAAAGTTTAGAGATTGATTTGATAGTACAGATGACACATATATGTTGCCTTTGATGCATTGATATGTGCATGCTTGATGTATGAGATATTGGGAAGCTATAATTGATGCAGCAACACATATATGTAGAGATTTGTGAATTGATGAAGAGACACCTACTGTGGATTATGTTTCCAAGTCATATTGAGCAATGTGTTGCTATGTTTACATGATTATTGTAATGCTCTTCTTACTCCAACACATATTACAACTATAATATTATTCATGAAAAAAGATATTATTGTGATTCAAGTATCACTTTGCTCCAACAAGTCATTTTTTACATGACCATCCATATCATTGTCAAAAAACATATGACGATCATGTTGTAAAGATGAATAAACATTGAATTTTTTTTTATTATAAAAGAGGAAGTTTGGCCAAAGCCTATTCTCCCTTGCTTGAATTTATATTAAAGAAACAACAATTGCATAGTGAAAGGGCATAGTACCCTTTGGAGGTGCAATAGTAGTGATGACCTAGAAACAACATGGAGCTTAAGCTTTAGTAGGGGTTACAAAAAAGGTTTATGATCGTTTTGTCGCCTTCATCTACGGTCCACTTACCTTTGATCTTATTGTTTTCCATAATGAAAATGCTATGGTGTGTGAAGGAATGGGACTTCTTACAATTACATATCCATCTATCTAATTCACCAAGGAATTTAATGCTTGTTTCTAGTTGATTTGACTATGTAAGTTTAAAATCTTGGTAAGAGATTGCCAAACCGAGCGACTCTTACGTCATGAGAAGATGAGGTGACCATTCTTCTCTACCCGTGAGGCAACGCTTGCACCACTAAGGGGCCCTAAAAATTCTATTTAGAATTGACATAGGTTCACATTCCCTTGAGGAGAATTCACCATATCATCATTGACCTTTTTTTTTGAATGAGAAGATTCCATATGTCTACAAACTTAAATCTCCATTTGATACCCGACCAATTCAGACACCATCTCTTATTAAGAGAGACATACAAGCTTAGGTGCTTCTTGAAGTACGTCGGCTAATCTAATTTGTTACCATTGATCCATCTTAACTCTTCAATCTATGAGGGATCATATCGGATAAGAAGTCAAGTCTTATATCTCTCCCATGATTTTTGTCTTACCGGGCACTAATCTTATAGTCAACTCTCCTCCCTTGATCTATGTCCTCAATCTAAAGTAGTGTCTTCTTTGCTGATTCTAGAGATGTTTCCATATGTGAAATCCTTCTTTCTACAAATTCTTTGCCCTTTGGAGGTTCTCCATGTCAACTTCTTTGATTCCCCTAATGGGAAACCAAATATAATCATTTTATCTAATTATGGATCCCACTTCCAATCTTTGTTAACTTTGATGTACAATTTCATCTTTTTCTAGATTTTTCATAAGGTAAGATAGACTAAGTCTGAACCTCTAAGAATCACATGAAGTGAGTAGAATAGCAAAGTGATCAGATCAAGTCCCTTCCATCTAGGAATGCCCAAAAACATATTTTTTTTTTCTAAAAGAGAATCAATTTAGCCCAAGTAGTTTCAAATTTGCATCAAAACTTTGATTATCCATTTGGCGACCATCTTATTTGACATCCCCCCATGTCAAGAATGTCCAAGCCACTAGAATCTTTCTACTTAGTACAAATGGACCATTTGAGCTTAGGCACATTTCTCATATAGGGGTCTCTAGTCCAAAGGAAATTTCAACAAGTTTTTTCCAATTTAGTTGAATCTTTTTCTTTTGGTCTCCATCAAGCTAAAAAGTAGATAATTGATGAAAGAAGATAGGTGTTGATTACCATGCCATGCCCTATCAAGGTTGAGATGGATGCCCTTCTATTTAGCACATTTTTATCAAGCTTGACAAGAACCTTGTTTCACCTTTCGCTCATGGAAACATCAAAATCCATTGGGATACCAAGTACACATAATATTTGTTCATTGGGGAGCTATAGACAACCCTAGTCAACCGAAAATGTGGACGAGACCCAAAATTGCCTCAAAATCAAAATTTGAGCGATTAATTCTAGAATGAGAAGCAATGAAAAAGTGTTTAGACGTTCCCAAAAGTTTGTGATACTGTTAATATCATTCTGCAAAAAAGCATTCATCTTGCTGGTGAAGAGCCTCATTATAATCAAAATTTGGATTTGGAGAAGCAATAGACTATGGATATGCCCAAGATGAGCATGATGGTTAACCAAGAAGCTAAGGCCATAGGTGGCAATGGCAAAGAGAAAAGGAGCCAAGGGGTAACCTTGTCTAATTGAGTGCTTAAATCTGATCACTTGAGAAAGGTAACCATTGATATCAATCCAAGCCAAGGTGTTTCCCATTAGCATTGCAATCATCTTGATGAATTTTGAGTTGGGCCCCAAATCTTTTAGGAACTAGAGAATGAAGTCCCATTCAAGGTAATCATAATCTTTATCAAAATAGATTTTATAAAGAGGACATTTTGAGAAGAATTCTTAGCAAATTCAAGGCCTCCCCACACATAAATAACGGCCTCAATGATGGATTTTCCCACTATGAATCCTTTTTTATCCTAATTGATCCATTATCATAGATGCAATGTAAAAATAAGACTAGCAATGATCTTCATAATGATCTTAGCATAGTGAAAGGTCATCAATTTTCATTTTTTTTTCTTTTTTGTGAATCAACTTAATCACATCTTCATTAGAAAGTTAGGCAAGGCCCTAAATTGCAGGGCTTCTAGCTAGACCCATCATAACAGGTTTAGCAAAACACTCTTAAGTGTCTTGAAGAACTCATTGATGAGTTTGTCAAAACCTAGGCTTTTAGCATTCATTAGAGAATGAATAGCTTTGATGATCTCTATGTCATTGATAGGGACATCAAGAAGGTCTACCAAAATTTTGCAAAATGTTTTTGGATCTAACTCTAGAGATGACATGTTGTCACATCTTTGAGAAGAGATCAAAGTGGACACACCCAAAATTTGAGCGAAACTGTTGGCAATTAGTTCAATGTTCTCTTCGTCAATAGTACATTCCACCCTATGGTCGTCAACCATGTATGTGATCTCTTCCTTGTAGTAATTCTTATTCAAGATTTTAAACAATCCTTTAGTTGATTTGTCTCCTTTTTCCACCCATCAATCCATAAAGTATATATGTAGATTCTTTTATTGTATTTCTTCTTCATATTTAAGTCTGCTTCTAATTCCTTGGAGCCCACACTAGAGGTGGAAATTCCCTTTATGGAATTTAGTCTTTAGATAACACAAGCTATGATATAAAATTTCCCTTATCATACAATAGATTATCTGAATAGAATTTTGTTAAGGAGAGGCCGAGTTTCCTTGATAGCTACCTTCCGACAGTTGGCCATAGAAGCTAGGGATCTAAATGCCTCAATCCAAACTGAGGGGATCATTTGTTGAACTGCAAGTATGAGGGTTGAGGGTTCAACATGAAACGAACGAGCCTTCCGATGTCTTAAATTTTAATTGAAGGTGAGGATCATTGGATAGTGATGGGATAAAACTAAGTCCAAACTTTGAGAGTGGGATGTAGAACCGAGTTTATAGATGATTTTCTATGTATTATAGCTTCTATTAAGTCTAGATTTTTGCAATTCAGTCCTTGATTAGAGGTTTTGACCAAAACAAGCCAAGCTCATCTTCAACTTCTACCCATTCATGGGGGAGTTTCATTTAGTCCCACATATTTTTTATGGGACCATAAATGATACGTCCCCTTCAATCCCATCTATTCGACTAAACTTCCACCATATTGAAGTCCCCACATAGAATGAATGCAAAGGAGAGGGAGTTGAAAGGATGCCATGTAGTCATTCTATTAATGTCTAGATTAGGTGCATACATTGATGCAATGGTAAATTGATGAGGGCCCTTAAAAGAGGCCGCAACCCACAGATGGTTATGATCCACCAAGGTCTCCACCAAGAAAGCATTCTAGAATGCTCTAAAACCAATAGCCATGCCACCACTCTCCTATGGGTGTTGAGTGGTGAACCATAAGTGGGAGGCCAAAATACTTTTAAGCCTCTTTTGAAGACAGACACCATCGATTT
>CM035409.1:31622057-31679557 GCA_020310875.1 Ceratopteris richardii | reverse complement strand
TCCAAAGCATCCTTAACTATTCTACAAGAGCGAATATGAGGAATAATGGCACGTTTGATAGACAAAGCTATCAATGCATATGCCTAGGCATCTCTGCCATCCTGTCGAATCTATGCTGCAGTAGGTGCAACAGAAACCACAACATGGACAGGAATATGCAGAATATAACCATCTTCGACACCTTGTGCATCAGCTTCACTACCTGCAGTTGTAACGGTTGCAAGTGTGATAGGACGTTTTTCAACACCCTACAGAATGTTCCACAGTCCTTTTGCAACCAACACATGTCGCATCATATAAGCCCATAATGGGTAGTTGGTACCATCCAAATTATCCTCAACAACCAACATACAGAATACATCACTGCTTTGAGCCATGGCTGGTGACTAAAATACCTTGATGCAAAAAATTGACTGTATCTCAAAAAGTTAAATAGAACTGCCCAGATGAATCTCGCTAGACCTGTAGCAGACTTCGAGACGCTTATACTGGCGAACAGAAATTGGTATATACCTTTGGCACAAAAAGACGAAATAGCCTACACAAGCACTCTGATAGTGCATTCGGAGGCCGAAACGAGCTTAGATCATGATTTCGACACTACACAACAAAGCTGTTTTGATCTCGAAAACATGCTGAGTATGCTCACCAGAATTCGTGCGATTCTGAGACTGCAATTGGAGGAGTGTCGACGGCACCCTAGATGAAGCGACAACATGCTCTGATACCAATTGTTGGAGATAGACGTCTGCAGAAGCACATGAACAACACAAGGAAGGAGAAGAAGCTTGGAACACAACAGACAATACTGAATGTATTACTAGAGAATGTACAAAGATAAGTAGCCCATTAAGGCAATAGGCGTATATACAAGCTGGTGAAAAAAACCTCCTAAAGAGGGAAAAAAGTGCCCTAGCAATCCTAGAGTGTTCAGGATAGCTTAAACATGAAGAATTGATATTTTTGGGGACTAACATCCCATTGGACACTAACTTAGCAACTCTAAAGAGACTTTGAGAGTGACTTCAAAGTAGTAGCTTGCTCTCATGGCATGGAAAGTCCCTTTGAAGAGGGATAAACTCTTGAAAAGACACTTATCATGCCCCCTTAGAGCACATGTACTCGTAGCTGGTTTCTTTAGATGGACTAAATCATAGTGTGGTAAATCTAAGACTATTCGCTTTTAAAGCTCGATGAAATTTAGCTTTGAAGCATATAGAAGGACACTACATGGATGAGAAGCCAATGAAATCTAGGAGCTAGTGACTATCCAAGTAGTGGGTCCATAATATTGAATTCTCTCTTGAATGCGGATTTGATTCAACAAGATTCAAAGCTTAGAGACATCTGACTTGTCTAGTCAAATTTCGCTTTGCAAACTTACACTTCTATCAACAAGAAGAATCCAAGCACTATGGTTATTTAAGAATCCAAGTTCTTTGGTTATTTAATCTCATTACATATAGTGATAGGAATAGATGGTAGTATTAGAAATTGACTAATGTTAACAAGGCTCAGTATACTTGGTCAACCAATATTTCTCATACATTAAAGAGATGAGAAGACAACTCCTCAAGGAGGAGCTAGAACAACCAATGATTATCACAAGGAATTCTAAAGAAGAGACATTGGATGCACACGACTCTGATTTCCCTTATAGGTCAAGATTTTTGTAGTGGTGGATGCTCAAGAGGATTGAAGAGACCTTCTCCTTTCCTCAAGTTGGAAATAATGATGTCTTTCCATTGCCTACACCTTTTGAAAGTTTCCAAGTGCATGAACAACATGGTTGTCTGGAAAAATGCTTCAACCTTTTGCAAGTTGCCAAGTTTCCAAATGCAAGTTTCCAAGTGCACCTTAGATTAAGTATGAGACTTTTAGGATGATATTGATTATAATTTCTTTATATGGTTCCAACTATTGAAGATTATGGAAGCTTTAGCTTGCTTCCAAATGAGATCATTTCTATATGTTTCCCCTTCAAAAGTTCCAAATACACTCTTACTTTCTCATTTTCCATAGGAACTCTCTCTTATTCATTTACATTGAACAATAGTATAAATTTTGGTTAAACTGTTAAGTAATGTAGAGCAAAAGAAAATATATATGCACTTGTTTTCCAAGAGATTCCAAACAATATTGAAAAACAAACTCTTGCGCTCGTGCTTGATGAGTTAGCACTCAGATTAAGGCCTCAAAATGGAGGTGCCCACTTTCTCCCCCTTTAGCTCATTTTAGGGTGGAAATTAGTTTAAGAATCTTGGAAAGGAATGAGTTTGATAATGAGATGCAATGAGCACTGAGCTCTCTTGATAGAATACATACACTAAGTGCACTCTACATAGAGATGGTTGAAGCGCTATTGTATGTATGGATCCTCCTCCCACCACTCATGTGGTTTCTTTGAAGAATAGAAACTTGTATTGTTATATATCTTGTGGTTCTCTTACCCTCTACTACTACTATTGTGTATAAATTTTTCTATTAGGAGTTGCTCTACTACAAAATCCTATTCACGAGTTTTGATATATGAAGATCTAATAGGCTGCTACCGAAGGAATATTTTTTTATAATGTGATGATACTAAGCCATGTTGCTGATATACATGGAGCTGAAATTGATACTCTTGGTGAAGTTTCATTGGAGTTGAAAGGCTGAAGTTTTGAACTACATGTGAAGATCACCAAAATCTTTGAAGAGAGACACCAAATCAAGATTTTGGTTGCTCATGAAGGGGGAAAGGTTTGATTGTTCATGTGTATACTTGGCTGATGTATATTGCATTGAAGTGTCAAAAATAGTGTTCTTTGAATGTATTCAAAGCTTGCCTATGTAGAAATTTTTCATGGTTTGAAAAGATATGCACGTGAAAAGTTTAGAGATTGATTTGATAGTACAGATGACACATATATGTTGCCTTTGATGCATAGATATGTGCATGCTTGATGTATGAGATATTGGGAAGCTATAATTGATGCAACAACACATATATGTAGAGATTTGTGAATTGATGAAGAGACACCTACTGTGGATTATGTTTCCAAGTCACATTGAGCAATGTGTTGCTATGTTTACATGATTATTGTAATGCTCTTCTTACTTGATCACATATTACAACTATAATATTATTCATGGAAAAAAATAGTATTATGATTCAAGTATCACTTTGCTCCAACAAGTCATTTTTTACATGACCATCCATATCATTGTCAAAAAACATATGAGGATCATGTTGTAAAGATGAATTAACATTGAATTTTTTTTTTATTATAAAAGAGGAAGTTTTGCCAAAGCCTACTCTCCCTTGGTTGAATTATATTAAAGAAACAACAATTGCATAGTGAAAGGGCATAGTACCGTTTGGAGGTGCAATAGTAGTGATGGCCTAGAAACATCATGGAGCCTAAGCTTTAGTGGGGGTTACAAAAAAGGTTTATGATGGTTTTTTCGCCTTCATCTACGGTCCACTTACCTTTGATCTTATTGTTTTACATAATGAAAATGCTATGGTGTGCGAAGGAATGGGACTTCTTACAATTACATATCCATCTATGTAATTCACCAAGGAATTTAATGCTTGTTTCTAGTTGATTTGACTATGTAAGTTTAAAATCTTGGTAAGAGATTGCCAAACCGAGCGACTCTTACGACATGAAAAGATGAGGTGACCATTCTTCTCTACCCTTGAGGCAATGCTTGCACCACTAAGGGGCCCTAAAAATTCTATTTAGAATTGACATAGGTTCACATTCCCTTGAGGAGAATTCACCACATCATCATTGACCTTTTTTTTTGAATGAGAAGTTTCCATATGTCCACAAACTTAAATCTCCATTTGATACCTGACCAATTCAGACACCATCTCTTGTTAAGAGAGACATGCAAGCTTAGGTGCTTCTTGAAGTACATCGGCTAATCTAATTTGTTATCATTGATCCATCTTAACTCTTCCATCTATGAGGGATCATACCGGATAAGAAGTCAAGTATTATATCTCTCCCATGATTTGTGTCTTACCGAGCACTAATCTTATAGTCAACTTTCCTCCCGCGATCTATGTCCTCAATCTAAAGTAGTGTCTTCTTTGCTGATTCTAGAGATGTTTCCATATGTGAAATCCTTCTTTCTACAAATTCTTTGCCCTTTGGAGGTTCTCCAAGTCAACTTCTTTGATTCCCCTAATGGGAAACCAAATATAATCATTTTATCTAATTATGGATCCCACTTCCAATCTTTGTTAACTTTGATGCTCCATCTCGACCTGGTCGAAGTGAAAGACAGGCAGGGGTTCTCCTGGTCTAATCTCCAGTCGGGGGACTCTTTGAGGAAAGCAAGGCTTGATAGATTCTACATCGATCAGAACACCATCCTTCAGTGGGGTATTCCTTCGATTTCTCAACACATGGACCTCACAATCTCAGACCACTATCCGATTACTCTGTCCTTCAAACCGATTCCCATGCTCCAGAAAGCTCCTTGGTTTCATGCTTGTCAGACATCATTTTCCCTCCCCTCTGTCCACCAGGAAATTTCTGAGGTGTGGACAGAAGCCTTTGCTTACTGTAATGAACCAGCTAAGTGTTGGAGAAACGCAGTAGAAAGGACTCGTAAAATTCTAATCAGGACTCAAAAGGCTATAAGAGGAATTCGAAAAAAAAGAAGAGAAACGGTGTACCGGAGGCTCTCACGGCTTGAAGAAGAGGTGAACAAAGGTAAGTTACATTGCCAACAGGGTCTTTTGAAAATCAGGGGAAGGCTAAGATTAGAGGAGGAGGTCCAAAGGAAAAATCTTCAAATTTTCTTCAAAGATTGGTGGGCAGGGAAGGCCGACAAACCAACGAAAGAGATGTGTAACATCCTCAAAAGGAAACAAGCTAGGGAATCCATCCCCCTAATGGTCGATAACAATGGAACTGAATGTTGCACGGAAGTGGAGAATAGAACGATCATCGTCGAACATTTTACCAATCTTCTCGGGGTCTCGACTCCTCTTTCCCCCCACAGGCGCGACTCCATGGCAACCATTTCAAGGGTTGCTCAAACCAGAATCCCACAGAACTTGATTGCTCTACTGGATGCTAACATCTCCGAGAATGAAATTATCGAGGTTATTGATGCCCTTCCCAATGGGAAAAGTCCGGGTCCAGATGGCCTTACCAATGAGTTTTTCAAATCCTTCAAACTTCAGGTGGCCACCCCACTACGCCTCGTGTGGCAAGAGGCTCTCTCCTTCGGTGCCCTCCCTGAGTGCCTGAATAATGGCGTCATCAAGTTAATCCACAAACGGGGAGATAAGAACAAAATTGAAAACTGGCGTCCGATTACCATGCTCCAAACTGGATACAAGATAATTGCAAAAGTCATCGCCAACAGAATCTCCTGTCATTTAAAGTCATGGCTGTGCGAGGACCAGAAAGGTTTTATCAAAGGTAGATCTATACTTGAAGCAATTATTGATATTTGGGAAGGCCTTGCTTTTGCGGAGGAGTCTGCTCAAGATCTAGTTTTCATTAAGATCGACTTCGACAAAGCGTATGACAGATTGGAATGGGACTTTATTCTTCAATCATTGAAAGACCTTGGATGCAGCCGAAAGTTCACGAAGATGGTTTCCACTCTTCTTGGAAATGCTTCAACTAGAATAAACATCAACGGTAAGCTCTCTGAGCCCATTCGTTTAAAAAGATCAATTAGGCAAGGCTGCCCTCTGGCTCCTTTACTATTCGCTATCGCCTCGAATGGACTCAGCTGCCTACTAAAGCATCACATGGACGCTGGCAATCTCAAGGGTCTTTCCTTACCTCTAAATCACGGCCAATTGGTTGTGAGACTTTTTGCTGATGACATGAATGCCTTTGTGCATAACGATATAAACAACATTGAGGTGTTCTGGTGGTGCCTCCACACCTTTTGTGTGGCATCAGGCTCAAAAATCAACCATGCTAAAACTGCTTTTAGAGTAATCAGCGGGCCTACTCCCCAATTGTTGGTGGATCGGGGGTGTCAAGTCATCCCCAGCGGTCAAGTCTTCCGTCTCCTTGGCATTCCGATGGGTTTCGGCATCTCAATGGACCAACGATGGAACTGGGTGCTATCCAAGCTGGATAGCAAGCTGAATCAGTGGAAAGGTATGCAAGTCAACCTGACAGGACGTGATATGGTTATTAACACTTTTATGTTGTCTACAATTATTTACTTTATCTCGTGTTGGAGACCTAAGGAGAAAGACTTGGCCAAAGTAGAAAGAATCTGCAGGAACTTCCTTTGGACTGGGGACCCCAACAGAAGGGGGGTTCCCAAAATCAAATGGGATACTTGCATTAGCCCTAAAGACTCAGGGGGCTTGGGTATTCTGGACATTGCTGGGTTGGCTGACAAGCTGGCGGCTAAATGGCTTATCAAGGCCTGGAGCAATAGGGAGTCCTCTTGGGCTAAATTGATCTTCAGAAACACGGAAGACCTTACCTTTGTTGGCCTCCCTGGTTGGAAGGACATAGGGATTCTCACGCTTTTGTTCTCCCCCCACCCAGTCTGCCCTAAAGGCTCTAGCCTCGTGTGTTCCTTATGGAAGAATTGGAACAAGGCCAAACAGTTCATCAGAATCAATGATGATTGGAAGTGGGCGGCTGGCATAAGACAAAATGACTCTATTTGGTTCCCGATCAGTGGCATTCGGGGAGTGGAGTCTTGGAACCTCCAAACTGCAAGGCGGTTATGGAACAAGGGGTTCAAACAGTGGAAACAACTCTAGAAACAAGAGACCAGCCAGTGGATTAGGTTCGAAGATTTGGATCCGAGACTTAGCGTTACCTTTGAGGAATGGACTCTTCTTCAAAGCAGGTGTTTAGCCTGGGACTGCTCAACTACCCGCCTTCTCTGCGGTCAGGATCTTCCTTGCTCGGAGGGCCTCAAATGGAGCAATGGTAAGAAGCTTTCTAGAATCCCGAACTTCAAAGGGGATTTGGATGTTCACCACACCCTTAACAAGAGGTGGTGCCTTGCTTGGACCAAACTTCGGTGGGAGCTAAAATTCATGTCTCTTTGGCACCCCCTAATTGAGGTCAAAAAGTCCGTTCTCATGTGGCAGGTCTTGCATAAAGGAATCTGGACCAATGCAAGGGCTAACAAAATCTGTGGTGTGCCGCCATGGTGCAAGCGTTGCCATCGGTGCATAGAAGATTTAGCTCACCTGTTCTTGGACTGCCCTAAGTCCCGTGTTATCTGGCATCACGTGTCCCGGGTTTTGAGACTCACGAGTCAAATCAACTGGCAACAAGTGATGTTGGGTGAGGCGATCGGATGCTCTTCGAGGCTGTGGAATGCCATCAGAGGTGAGGCTCTCTGGAAGATTTGGAGAGAGCGCTGTGCCGTCAATTTTGGCCAAACTCCTAAGGAATGGTCGATCGAGAAATCCTTGTTTCTCCTTGGTAAAAGAATCTCCCGAGTCAAGAGATCGCCACCGTTTAGACATCACTGTATCTATCTCCTCAAAAACAACAAGTTGAAACCCAAATGGGTCCCACATGAGGGTGATGGTAATGTTATCCGCCTCATTTGTAATGCTCTGTAGCTTGCTATACTCCTCCCCTGCGTTGTGGGATTTGGGGGGTCCCATGGGCACTAGTCCCATTCACTTGTAACTTTTTCTCTTTATTATAATTAAAGTCCGGGAGATTAGGCTAAGGCCGAACTTCCTTTATATATAAAAAAAAAACCTCCGCACTGGTTAAGTTAAGCGCTTTCACGATGCTGTCATGTCTGAGAGAGAGAGAGAGAGAGAAAGAAAGTGTCTCAAAGGTTTTTTTCCTTACCAGCTCATGAAGACGGGACTTTCTGTATGTGTTGTAATGTAATTCAGCTGCGACCGTGCGAATGTTGGTATGTGGAAAACAGGTATATTTTTGGATTTCCTGTCAATTGACAAGCTGATTTTGCTGTCAAATTTTTTCTATATATTTGCTCTTTTCCGCCATGTCAAAACATGCGGAGAAAAGGTTATGTAAAATTTTCTCCTGTCATATCGCCTTCTGTCCCGCCCGTAAAACCATCGCTGCAGTACCCTTCGCAAAAGCTCGCTTCGTGTTCGGAGATGCTAAGAAAACAGGAAGAGAAGCAAAGTAATTCTGCTTTTGCGGGTATGAACGATGCACCTACACGTCAAAAGAAGCCCCAATGGAAATGCGAGTGTTGGCATTCATTCTGCATAATGTACATTCAATGATCAATGACCACACATTGTAAGAGAACTTGCGATCATGAGAATAGATTTGTGATCTCGGAAACGTTAAAGTGTCTCCTTTCTACTGTAACTTAGTACAGTCTTTATGATGTGTTAGACAGAGATGCAATCTTTTTCTGTAACATCAGCTCCGTCGATGCCGCCTTTGTGAAACAAAGCCTTTACAGTTTTTCCACGGGCAAAGGAATAACAATCTGTATGTGTGTGTGTGTGTGTGTGAGAGAGAGAGAGAGAGAGAGAGAGAGAGAGAGGTATGATGAGTGCAATAACCATTCCATTCCCTTTGTGCTCTATTCATTTAAGAATTTTGGTTCAAGAAAAAAACATAGGGAGAAATCCATATTTCGAAATGATTTCTATGTAAATGATCCATATACAACAAGGAACAAGATTCAGTCTTAGTAGAAGAGGTTTATGTTCCTAGCGTATAGTGAAGATTTCAAGCATTATCTATTGTATGATCTAGACGCCAAAAAGATTGTTATTAGAGATGATGTGGGCTATATGCAAAGAAGTTGGAAAACTATCCCTCCATTTTTGTTAAGCAAAAAGAATCTCACCGTGCACACACCTAATATCAAATCCAAGTAACATATACACCCATAAGGGCTCTTAAACCTTATATGAGAAAGGCATTGTTGATTGGTACTCCATACATTAGGCACATGTAGATAATTCATGTAAGAGCCGAACATATACCAAGCACATATTTCTTGGCGCATGTAGTAGATTCTATTTGAATCTGTTGGATTATCCAATATGAGAGGTCAATGTGTGCACCATGCTCTTGTGCCAAGTATAGTCCAAATCACACTTTCTTGTATGGATCCATAAAGTTATAATACAACTTTAGAACTTCCTTCTTCTTCATGGGTTTAGATACACATATCTCCTTGTCTATTGGCACATGTCACTTAAATGGAATTGGAATGTTGAATTAATGAGGAACAAGTTTGTTGGAATCATTGAGAATTACTACTTCACCTAGCCCCCATAAAATGAATGTGCATGGGACATCTTGATCTTTATCAATCATGATTGAGGGAATCATTTTGTAACATCAAAGAAAATCTTACTTTGGAATGGGAGCACTAAAGTAGTCACATAAGTCACATTTTTTCCACAATGGTTGAATTTCCTCTAGGTTTTGAAGGCCTTTAACCTCTTGTGCCAAGAGTTAAAAATGATCGTGCATTCTATTGTACAAGATCACAATCTTCCATATGTATTCAGTTTGGCCTAGTGTATCAACAATGTTTTGGAATCAATGTGATCGGTAGGGGGGATGATGAATGAGTGTCTCATCTTGATGATCCTGAACTCTAGAGGTGGCTAAATAGGCCCCTCTTGAATAGGTGTAGCCCTTTAATCTAGTGGGATATCTCTACTGGTAGCCCCTTCAATAGTTAATCTTAATGAATTTCATGCTTGGATTTGCTATCACAAATGAGGAAAATAACTAGTAAGAGAACAACAACTCAATCCCCATGTGGGGGGAGCAAAGATCCTATCCATCACTAATGTGCACATAGATCCTTAGTTACAATATCACATTATGCAATTGGGCTCAAAGGTTGTCTAATGCACATTGCATGGACAACCTACATGAACACTTGGGATATGGAATAACTTAGCATGGTGCAAGATTGTCTATCAATCTAAATGTTCACTTCTTTTGTGTTCAGAATATAAGATTCTCTTAGTTTAACCTTTCTCTTTTCAGTTAAAGACACTAGATAATAATTAAACTCATAGGAAGTTCTACAAACATAAATTTACAAAATTATTGAAATTAGTTTTTTACAGAATTTGGGTAGCCATACCGGCGACAACCTAACACTAGCATGCACGGTGGATGTAAGGAATTGGACTCATAACCTATCGGCTAGGATATGATGGGCTAACCAATTGCCCCAAAAGCCATGGTTGAGGATTACTTCCTAATCCTTCCTCTTAGGGTGTAGTTCAACCATCTGCTTCCTATCACTTTATTACATTCTTTCCCCCTTAGTTGATCATTGTGCTCAATGATCGACTCATGTATCCTACAAAAAAGTAAGTTTATGATCTAAGAGTCCGGTCGGTTCACATAGATCTGAAATCGGACACCATCTAGTCACTCATGTGTACGTCCAAAGATCTCGAGACTAGACTTAAGCATAAGTCCATGTGATCTCTTAAACAAGTGATCCACTTAGCCTAGTGGTTAAGTCTCCAGGTTGTGAAGGAGGAGGTCATGGGTTCAACCCCCATGGGGAGCATGGGGAGAGAGTTTTGCCCAAGGATCTCTAGAGCCTTCTAACTCAAGTTAACGTGAGTTAACTTGAGTTAACTTGAGTCCAATGAGACTTAACGCGAGAGGCAAGTACACCAACCACTGGTGGACTCTAGTGGAAGGTGCTAAAGTAGTGGTCGAGAACACTTCAGACACTAGTAGACTCTACTGGAAGATATGAAAGGAGTTGAGGAGGCTGCACATGCACTTGTGGACTCTAGTTACATTTGTGGTCCTCATTGATTCGAGCAGCTATATATATATAGGCATAAGGTTGGGAGGAGAGTCATCTCTCTAGCACGTGGTGTTCATAATTGTTAGTCTCTTGAATTGGTATCAGAGCTCTTAGGTTGAGAATCCATGGTGACCTTGATAGGTCCATCATGATCTTCATATTCTATACATAGAGAATATCCATTTTTGGGTGAGTTTTATTTCAAAGTAGACAGGTTCATTCATGGCTTTCTTATGCCTCTCTTGCGAGAATTTTAGGTAGCAAAAGCTGCATATCCATATATTTTGAAGTTCGACGATTACGGGACTTGAGTGCAAAACCTCTGCATGCTCTTAGATCTAGAGTAGCCAATATATCCACAGATTGTCCTACATAATTTTGATAGCATTGCTAGTCTCGTAATCCAGAGTGGAGCAAAAGTATTCTTGTATGTATGTATAATTAGAGACTATAGCTACCGAGACTTGAATGCATAACCTGCAATATATAATGTGCTTGAGCTAACGAGTACTGCCTCATTCATTGGCATATAGGTTTTGCTTCAGAAAATAATCATCTAAAAAAAAATACGATGGACCATAACCTCTACAAGGCAAACAATGCACGTCCATACAACACAGAAGTGTCCTAGAGGCTTCAAACCATGGTTACTGCTAGAATAGGCGATCGGGCTGACTAAGCGTCCAACATTTGTTATTTTTCCTAGTTTAAAATAATATTTCTTCTATTAATTCGCTCTCCCATGCAGCCAAAAGCCTTGGAGCTACCCGGTTGTGAACCCGCGACAATGCTCTTGTAAGATCATAGGAGTCAATCCTGTGACCTCATGAGGTTGAGGTCCGATAACTCTTATATGATGAATGCCCTCAGACCAAAGAAAGCATCAATGATTAGCAAAGAGGCACATACAATCTTGCATCTAATTGAAGTAAGTCAAGTGAAGGGTTAGCCTCTCCAATTTCCAACACATGCTCCCATCCATAGACAAGGATGAACAAAATCCATGCATGTGGAGATCTCAAGGATAGACAATGGCTCTTCCTGAGGATCAATGGAAGGAAGTAGCTTAATTAGGAGCTAATTATTTTACAAGTTGATGTTTTCATTTCAATATTTTCTTTGCTCTATGCTTTCATATAGAATGTGTTGCTATTCTCATTGAAGTAGGGAGCGAATCTTCAATTTTGAAAGCATTGTATGCAATTTAATGAAAGTAAAATAGGAGAGCATCAAAGTATGGAAACACTTATCACTCATAGGCATGCATCTACAAAAGAATGTTGATGCATTTCTGCTTTTCAAAAAATGTTTTCATGCACAAAACACGTTGTTTTCTTGCTTGAAAAGATAGTTAAAATGCTCAAGTTTATGCACATGAATGGTTATATCTTTTTAAAGAAGCTAACAGAATGTTTGTGCATGGATGATTGGGAACATGCATTATCAAGCTCAAGAATCAGTTGATTTAAGTTTGGTGCATAAAAGGAGAAGACCAACATGTGCATGCACTTACATGCATTTGCATATGCATGATTGTTTGTTAAGTAGTTGAATACATATACTTTCATTACCTCTTTTTCTAAATCGACTTAGATAGTTAGGGAAAATGGCAGACTAGGAAGTGGCAAGGCTCCTGGCTACCATGCAACTCAAGTAGCTAGTTTGTTTTTCCCAAATGTGATACTTAGGTATCACAAATTAAGAGTCTGGATTAGGAAAAGTAGGCCCTTCGAAAGTCAAGTGTTCAATTTTCTTGATCATTGGAGCAGCATGAGAATAGGGCTGCTTGAAAGTTTCCATGATTACTCTAAGTTTAGGAGAAAACTTAGAGATTCCTAATGATAAGCGGAGATGTAGTTGTTAGCTTGGATTTAAGAAATCTTACATCCAAGAAGAATGAAAAGAGTTTCCTTAAATACTTGAGCACTTCTTAATGAACGTCTTTATTTGGTATTTTATCCCAAAACGTGATCAAAATCAAATAAAGCTAAATGGAACTTCCACTAGCTCACCTTTTAAAGTTCACAAGATAGTTGTTCTATTCCATAAGTAGCATTCCAAGTAAGGATGCAAAGTGCCAAGAAAAAACTATGAAACTTTTATAAGTTCTCATTTGATTCCATTCCAAGGAGTGATGGAAATCAAAGGTTGAATCTTAGCATCAATTGAACTTTGAGGTTCAATAGGAGGATGATAGATTCCATGATGATTGCATCTCTGGTAATGATGCGACTTGCTAAGCAAGCAAGAAAACTTGAAAAAATTCTTCCTTTTAGAAGGATTAGAGAGTTAAGTTTTGGTTTCATTTAAGCTAATTGAAGCTTCAAGAGGAAACATTATCAACCGATCTTTAGGAAATGAGCAAATTCCTAAATAAATGAATTGAATTGTGAACTCAATATCTAAAGATACTTCAAGAGAAAATTCCTAAATAAATGAGCAAGTATGATCTCAAGATACTTCAAGGTCAAGTATGAATGAAGATACGAAGTAAGTAACTCCCCATATGTTCTTGAAACACTTCAAGCTAAAGTGTTGTTGATATGAAAATATTTGATAAATTTTTGAGGAATTAGGACTTTGACATTGAAATGATCCTTTCAACTAAGGAATAGATTGACTAACTCAATCACTAAGTTCCTAGTGTAACTTGATGAATTCAATCCTTTGACTCAAAATAATGCACAAGAATTGCATTCCCAGTAAGGGGTCATAAAGATCTGAATATACGCATGAACTTAGTCTCAAGTGAAGCATTGTTTGAGTAAAAACTCATCAATAGAACCTCAGTGGGTAGACACACTAATTTTGAATGCCACACTAGTATCTTGTGGTTGGATGATGTTTAGATTTACTCTATGAATCTTTTGGAGAATCGAACTCCTTTCTATTAAAGATAGAAAAAAAAAAGCTTCAATAGCTTGTTCAAATAGATCATTAAGAAAGTAAATCCTTGAATTGAAGTCTTGGGTCATCAAGTATTTGACTCATAGCAAGTTTATAGTTTAGAAGTTTGAGTGAGTTATACAGAGTTTTAGTTATTTCCTTTCGCTTTCTACATCTTTTGGAATAGACTCAGATATGGTATCTGATTTCTTTCACAAAAGTCTAGGGTTAGCCGATTGGAACCAAATAACTAAACTAAACATCCTAGATAGATGTTTTGTATAAGAAATTATTCAATCTTCAAAAAAATAACAAGTCCAATATTGAATTATTCATTTGAGTTTGCTTCCAGTTTCTAGCATAACTCTCATGATTTTCTAGATTTCAGTACACTCTAGAATAGTGAAGTTAGGAATTGCTCATAAGGTTGACGATTCCCAAGAACTTTCAGCTAAAGTCTTTGAGAAAAATTGTCCTAAGTTGGATGATTTTCATTTTGCATTTGACTTGGTCAAGATATAGTAAGGTTGATCCAAAGTAAACAGAAAACATCTCCTACAGTTTACATAGGATTTTTAAACCTATTAGGACTGAGTAGTCCTCCAATTGGGTGAAAAAAATCAAGTAACTGTTGGATGGGAGTAAACCGTTGTACAAATATCCAAGTTAGATATTTGGATCAATCAAACTTCAAGTTTTCCAAATCAAATTCAAGTGAATCAAGAGTTCTTGAAGTCTTGCGAGGGATAAGAATTGCGGCTTAATTACTAAGTCCATGCATGAGTTATGCCTAGAAATGGACTAGTAATTAGAATCCATCCATTTCATATGTTTGTGCCTAGATTGCACATTGAGAAATAGTGAAGTGGCTCAGGATGTTTTGAAATCCACCCTTATAATTCATTCACTACTTTGTACTTTGGCCAGTTTATCAAAGTGCAAAGCCAGATGGTGTTTTGAATCATTTGGGCGAGGGTCCCACCACAGAGATGAGACATGTTCTTCAAGTTTTAGAACATGAGCATGTTCTTCCAGTTTAAGAACATGAGGCTTGGGGGTTGCCTAGGGTTATATATATAGCTCTACTTTTGAGGAAAAAAATCTTTTCCATGGGGGGAAGAATGTAATAAAGTAAGTCTATGATCTAAGGGTTCAGCCGGTTCAGTTAGATTTGAAATTGGACACCGTCTGGTCACTCATATGTATGGCCAAAGATCTCGAGACTAGGCTTAAGCATAAGTCCATGTGATCTTTTAAACAAGTGATCCACTTAGCCTAGTGGTTAAGTCTCAACGTTGTGAAGGAGGAGGTATTAGGTTCAACCCCCATGGGAAGCATGGGGAGAGAGTCTTGCCCAAGGAGCTCTAGAGCCTTCTAACTCAAGTTAACATGAGTTAACTTGAGTCCAGTGAGACTTAACTTGAGAGGCAAGTACATCAACCACTAGTGGACTCTAGTGGAAGGTGCTAAAGTAGTGGTCGAGAACACTTCAGCCACTAGTAGAATCTAGTGGAAGATATGAAAGGAGTGGAGGAGAGTACACATGAACTTATGGACTCTAGGTACATTTGTGGGCCTCATTGATTTGAGCTGCTATATATACAGGCATAAGGTTGGGAGGAGAGTCATCTCTCTAGCATGTGGTGGTCATAATTGTTACTCTCTTGCATATCCCTCTAGCCTCCGTGATTATTTCTTGAACTCCATTGGTACCCTTGAATTGATGTCCTCAACCTCGCATAGTTTCTTGAACCTTGTTCATAACCTTGGTGTATTCAGCCCTATTCTCAACCTTAGTTTCTTGAACCTTGTTCTCACCCATGTTTGGTATCTTGAACATTCAATCAAGTGCCACCCAAGGTTTCCCGAGGACTTCACACTTCCAACCTAACTCAATAGATTTGTAAATTGCATTCCTAGCGCTTTCCAACGGTATCTGATATGCCTCCATCTGACCTAGGAATGGAGAGATACACCCCAATCTCTCTTGGATAGAGTTGTCAAAGCACCGCCTTCCCTATTCCTACCCTTTCACATGGTAGAGTGCCCAAGCACCTTTTTAAGAGGCCATTGGGTCAATCCACCTTTCCCAAGCCTAGTTCCTAGGCTCTGATACCAATGTGAGAAACTAAACTCGTGACCTACCAGTGAGGAGTATGATGGGCTAACCACTTGTCCCAAAAGCCATGGTTGAGGATTACTTCCTAATCCTCCCTCTTAGGGTGTAGTTCAACCATATCCTTCCTATCACTTATTACAATGGAATTGAACCCACTAAGCCATAAATCATTTGTATCCAAAGGCAGATTTCGTATTCTACCTAAATCAAACATGAATTCATCAAAAAGTTCCCTAAGGCTAGTGACTTTAGACTCAATCAATTCCCAAAAAAGTTCTTCATTTGGATTATCTTATAATTGAGCTTTTTAAGCCGGCGAAGCTTCTACCTTTGCTTTCGTAAATTGTTCATATATATTTTCCACCAAACCTCGAGTCCCTGCCTATGCTTCTTCATTTTGTGTCTATAGTTGTTGGAACTCTTCATTCCTTTGTGTGATTTGAGCATCTTTATTTTTGATGGAATTGTTTTAACTCAATTCATCTTGCAATTGTGTCAACTCAATAATTTGAACTACTTTATCCTGTAACATCTATGTGTTTTGCAATATTTTGCATTGCTTCTTGTAATTGACTTTCCAAGTCTTCGATACCTTCGATGTTGACCAAGGGTACTTGTAAGTTCTCTATTAAAGACACAACTTGATCAGAGAACAAATTCTTCTCTGTGACTCGAGCAACGACTTGATTATGGAAGTTGTCTTTATTTGCTCTAACTCACATGTGTTCATCTTGAACTATTTGAATTTGTCATGTAGACTCTTGAATATCTTCAATATTATCTTTGGTGTGGATATCTAAATCATTGACCTTGGTCCTTAATATCTCCACCTCTTCCTCGACAATATTGGCTCTACCTAACAATGCATCCTGCAATTCCACATTTTGTTGTTTTAATAACAATAGCTCTACATGCATCTGATCCATTTGTATCTGAACGATATTGTGAGTTTATTCCTCTTTCTCCATTTGTAAAGAAAATACCGCTGATAATCAAACTACATCCGCAATGATGCTAGAATAGATCTCAAAATCCTTTAAAAACCATGGATAGATGACTAAAAAACAATCAATCATTGGTAATTGGACTCTACCAAATGGTATCTTATATGGATCTAGGTATCTCTGATTGAAGGTGGGTAATTGGAAATTACAAGAAGACTACCCTATCTATAAAAGTCAATGTATCTCAGTTCTGCATGATGTTGAAGGTTGAGAATCCAAAAATATTTGATTCTACAATTGCAAGTGTTGTTGTTGTTGTTGCTACTGTTGCTGTTATTCTTAATGCTGCTCTTCTTTTCTCTAAGAAGCTTCTTCTTTTGCAAGCTTTCGTCAATGTTTAGATTAAGCAACCACAATTACCTCTTCATGTTGTTATTGTCAGACATCTTCATCTGTTTGCTACTACCTTCTCCTTAATCATTCTTCTTGAGACTATCGAAGAGCCTCCTGCACTATGTGGATTCCAGCTCTTTTCTCTGCATTCAATGGATCATTGTCATCTGGGAATGGCCTTTTTTTTCCATTTTTTTGCTTCATCAACCATATTTAATTACCACATCTGATTAAGAGATGCTCCTAGAACCAAAAGTGATAATAAAAGACCTATTTTGGTATCAAATTTTTGGGCTTTTTTCGTTGGCTGATAGAATTGTGAGACCCCCTTCTTCATCCATTGAAAGATGATTTTTGGCTAGTTCATCTGGCCATTGGTTGTTGATGCATCAACCTTTAGTGAATACAAGATTTTTCAAGACCCCATAATGTTTGGTTTGTATAAAGATGGCGAAAGTTTCTAGCCCCAAATCATATTTCCATGGATTCAAATCATGGAGATCGGTGCATTTGTACTTCCTAGAACAAGTTTTGTCAAATAGGTGCTTCATTTCTTATGTGGAGGCAAGCTCTTTTGGTGTCATAACGCTTTGATTACTAACCGCTGTGTTGCAATGTAAGCTGGGTCAATAAAAACACGAACATCTATGCTGATGCAAAAATCTAGGAATGCACATTGATCTCCAATAGCTTTGAGTTGATTGTAGATATGATGAGTGCAATAACCATTGACTTTGTACTCTATTGACTTCAAGAACTTTAGCTCGGAAAAACATAGAAAAAAGTAAAAAATCCATATTTTGAAATGATTTCTATGTTAATGATCCATATAGAATAGGCTATAAGAGTTAATCTAAGTAAAAGAGGTGTATCTTATTAGGATGGAGTGAAGACTGCAAACATTATCCATTCTATGATCTAGAGGCAAAGAAAATTATTTTTAGAAATGATGTGGGCTCTCGTGATCAACCATATGCAACAAAGTTGGAAAACCATTACTTCATTTTATTATTAACCAAAACCAATGTCATCATGTGCACAACCAATATCAAATCCAAGTACCCTATACACCCTTAAGGCCTCTTAAATCTTCTATTGGAATGGCACAACTGATTAGTACTTCATACGCTAGACACATGTAGATAATTCATATAAGGGCACAACATCCACTAAGAAATTATTTCTTCACCCATCTTCTAGAGTCTATTTGAATCTATTGGATTATCCAATTGAGATGTTAATGTGTGTACCATGCCCATGTGCCAAGTATCATCTAAATCACACTTTCTTGTATGCCTCCATAAAACAATTGTGCTTGGTGAAAGAAACATTTTGCATGCATAATTATAGAGGTGTGGATATGTTAGGGATATCCATCTAATCCAAAAAATGTAGGACTTCCTTCTTCTTCCCTAGGTTCATGTACAAATACCTTCTTGTTGATTGGCACATGTGTTCCATGGGCTTGTACTATTGAATTGATGAGCCACAAGTTTGTTCAAATCATTTGAGACCTACTCCCTCACCTAGTCCCAATAAAGTGAATGTGCATGGGGTGTATTTACCTTTATCAAATATGCTTGAGCGAATCATTTTGTAGCGTCAAAGAAATTTTGGCTTTGGGCAAGGAGCACTAAAGTAGCCATATAACTAATCTTTTCCCCTTAATGATTGGAGTTCTTATGAGATCTAAAGAGTTCTTTTTTGTTATATAGCAAGTTCTCATGAGGTGCCTTGCCTACTCTGTTTGAAGTACTTTTCTCTCCTCCTCTTTCATGAGGATGAAACATGCTCATATTGGGTACAAAGGGTGGATTGACTTCCTAGTAGCAAGTCTTTGTGAGCTACTAGACAAAATTTAGTTCTAAAATTCAATAAAAATTTCATCCACGCCTTGTATAGATTGTTCTTTACTCCACATCTATAGGTTTAGGAATGGTCGATGGTCTCTAAACCATAGCTATGTAGGAAACATGGGTATATCATACTTTATTGCTTCGTGGAAATGTAATAAAGTGGGTGAAGCAAGCTCATTCTAAGGAGATGAAGGTGATGTTGGTGATCGCACTGTTGTAGGGACAATTGAAGGATGAGGATCACGGCTCTTTGGAGATCATCCACTTCAATGAATAGACCCTCATTTTTGTGTTTGTATAGGTCCAAAGTGTGTCCAAGCTCATCAATCATGTCCTGAAGTTGTGATATCCTTCACATGCTTGCATGGTCTCATTGAAGTAAGTCATGATCATAAGTGCTTCTTTCCTCATGTAGAATTCACCTCATTTGGGAAGACATAGTAGGGAAAATGGCATGTTTGACAGAATGATCTATGAATGCATGTTCTTGAGCATCTCTTCCATCCCAAGAAAGTTGCTCTATAGTACTAGGTGCAATAGGAATTGCAACACAAACACGGATATGAAGATCATCATCTTCAACACCATCTACATCACCTTCAATACCTATATTCATAGGTGTAGTAGGACATTTTTCAATTACCTACACAATATTCCACAACCCTTTTGCTACCAATACATGATGCCCCATATATGTCCATAACAAGTAATTAGTAGGATTGAAATTGCCCTTAAGAGCCAACATATGGAATGCATCATTACTTTTAGCCATGGCAAATAACTAAATACTGTGATGCAAAGAAATGATAGTATATGAAAATTTTAAATAGAAATACCCTATGGAGCTCTACTAGACTTGTAGTAGACTTTGAGTTATTTGTAGACAAACTGAAACATCTATATATCTTTGGCACAAAAGGATGGAGTTGCTTGCATAGTCACTCTGATAGTGCACTCAAAGGCTGAAACAAGCTCAACAAAAACTTTGATGCCACAAAGAAAATCTATTTTCAACTCCTAGCCACCTGGAGTATGGTAACAAATTTCTTTGTGATTCTGATACTTTGAATAGAGGGGTCTTGACGATGCCCTAGATGAAGCAAGGACCTTCTGTAATACCAACTATTGGAATTTGAGGTCTATTCAAGCACAAAAACAACACAAGGAAGAAGAACTAGCTGAAAGCACATTGCAATATTGAATGTATTACGAAAAGAATGTACAAAGATAAGAAGTGACCCATTAAGGTTATACACATACATACAAGCTAAGGGAAAAAGACCTCCTAAGGAGGGAAAAAGTGCCCCGATGGTCCTAAGTGTGTTCACACACATCACTACCAAAATATATCAACAAGCCTTGTGTTGGTAGCAATGGTCTTGTAATGTATGGTTGTAGGCTCTAATACTGCTTCAAGTACTTGATTTGCAAAAGCTTAATCCATTTCTTCTTCTCATCCTATACTTAGTGAACTCAAAAACTCTAGAAATTGAATACGTGGTTTTGATGTGGATTTCTACTTCTTTTGTGTGGGCTATGCATTATAAGAGGTTCAGAAGTCTTAAGAGTACTTTTGTATGATTACTTTTCTTCCTTTTACTTGCAAGTGTAGGGGCCTTGATGTTGAATATAGATTTATGTGCTATGCTACATGAGATGAATTCTTTAGTAATGGAAAGTAGGAGGTTGCTTTTGCATTTGAGACATTGGTAAATGAGTCTATTTAGGATCACTTGTACTCCAAAGAAATAAGTCTAAAATGAAGTATGTCCTCTCATTAGTTTGTTAAAACATAACCTCATTCATATCTATATAGTTTGTAGGGTGCTTAGAAGCATCTATAAAGCATTACCAATTCTTTTATTCCAAATAGTGTATATACAACATGTGTGCATTCGAACTCTACACATGTGTGACCATCAACATGAACCAACAGAAGGCTTAAAAATTATTGTATATGTAAATCTGTCCAGACCACTATTATCATTGGATGTGCATGGATAATCTAAAGTAGCAAGATATACAATTTTAACAAAAACCTAGTGTGTACCATGGTGATAGACATAAATGTTGTGATAGCATCAAGTTGTGGCACTTTTTGTGGATTTTTCAGCCAGTAAGGAGGAATAGTTGTGACTTTATTTGTAACTAAAGTAACTATACTCCTTTTGCTTCTAGTACTCACTCTTTTACTAGTCTTCTTGATGATGAAGTTTCCATGCTTGGAAGATGCCTGTAGCAAATATATTAGCACAAATTCTTAAAAATTAATATCTAGGATAGTGAGGTTAGGGAATGTTAGTAAAAACACAAAACATATACAATGATGAGTGCGTATAAGCATCTAGTCCCTATGTTCTCCTAGGACGAGTATGAGTAATGAATGGTGACCAGTACTAGATTTAGTATCCATTTACGAGATCTCCTAACTATTTTAGGGATTGGAACTTGCGTTTTTACCCATTTAGATTTCATGGGTGTGGGCTTTTGAGGTTTGTTTGAAGTTCTGCCTATCTGTTTTTTGTTCCTTTTGGCTCCCAAACCCATTTTCTAGATGGGGTCACCACTGCTCTTGTTTTATTAGGCCTAGAGGGTTTGGATTTAGTCTTTTGTACATGTGTGGTTTGAGATACGGGTTTTTTCGAGTCAACTCTCTAAGAGCACATTGTTCATTGTTCTATGATTGAAACAATCTTGGGAATCCAGATCTGAGATTTTCTTGTTGAGCTTGAAGAGAGTGTTGGGGACCGAGATTTGTCGACTTTTTGTTGATGGAAAATGATGATATGGTCGAATTTTCCTCATCGATTTTCTTTCAATTGCACTTATTGGAGGTTCAGTGACTCAACCCTAAATTTGAAGGGTTGAGGAAGAACGATTAGCCCTCATTCGCTAGGCATCACCATTTGCTCTCTCTCTCTCTCTCTCTCTCTCTCTCTCTCTCTCTTTCACACACACATACACACACATACACACACACACACACAAAACATAATGTTATTCTTTTGTCCTTCAAATAAAACTGTAAAGGCTTTGTCTGCAGATCTTCACGAAGCAGCATCGGCAGGGCTGATGTTAGAAGAACGAATATATCTCTGTCTAGCATGCCATAAAGACTGTAGTAGACTTGGATACAAAAAAGGCACATTCGCACTTCCAAGATATGGATGTTGTCTCAAATCTGTTCTCAGGATCGTAAGTTCTCTTCAAGTGTGTGGCCATTGATCATTGAAAGCATCAAATGGGGCAAATACATCGCCCAAAATGCACATCATGCAGAATGAATGCCAGCAGAAATGATATCCAGAAGCAAAAGCAAAAGCACTTTGCTTATCTTTCTATCCAGAAAAGCAAAAGCACTTTGCTTATCTTTCTATCTTTTAGCATGCGCAGTATGTTACTTGTCTACGATTCTATTTCTGAACGTCTTTTAGCATGCGCAGATTGCATTACAACATATACAGAAAGTCCTGTGTTGGAGAGCTGGTAAGGAAAAAGCCTTTAAGATACACTAAGAGTCTCTCTCTTTCTCTCTCTTTCTCTCTCTCTCTCTACAATAGATATGACAGCATCGTGAAAGCGTCTAACTCATGGATACTATCTGAGGAAGACTAGTTCAAAAGTATGGAGGTAGATCACTCAATTGTCACTTATATACAGAATAATTCTTAAAGAATGTGTTCCTGGACGTACTTTTCTCTGTACAGAAGGCTCCGTATTTGTCCTCATGATTGTCACATGAAAAGTGCGGAGGAAGATGACTGGCTTCTAGCTTGTAAACAGAGAAATTCTTTCAACGACTAGCTCGTGGGCTCATGTGTACTTTTCTATGTTTAGAAACAGATCTCTGGTTATATTTTGGTTTTATTTAAAAACAGATATGGTGTTCAAGATCAAGCAGCTAAGACTCTCTCTCTCTCTCCGGTGGATGGCAGGTTCCACCTCCTCTTTGGTGATTAGTAATGTGGGTCGAGTGATGGAGGACAAGGGCACTAGCTGTTGCCTTTAGCTTTTGGGTTTTCAAAAATAAAAATTTATGAAGAGGTCGAAAACGGACTTTAAAGAATTTCATCTTTTCACATTTGGTTCGCAACCTCTCACCCTAGGGGGAGCAATGGGGCTCTAGCTATTGGCTTCAAGATAGTGCGCCACTCTTTCTTAGTGAAAACTTTATCTAATCAAAACCATCACTAGATTTTTGCTTCCATTGGGGGGCCTCATTAGTTCATCATTCGTATGTGCCCAGTCTCAACTCAAAGAGGTTGGTCACCTCGCAAATGAATTGAACTGATTAAACTTGCACATCAGGGTCATCATCAATTTTTCCACTGAACTGATTAAATTGAATTCCACTAATTTGGTGCATTGGGATCGCCATACAAAATGGAACTTGCCAGCTCTTCCACTCTTTTTCGGTAGGTATCCACTGAAAATTGTCGTCTTCTTCAGAATTTATGCCTTCCTAGGACTCCCTCTCAAATACTACACCAAACTACCTTTGTAATATGGTCTCTTTTTTTTTCAAGATTCTCCATCCAAACAGAATCCAAAAGTCCCAACATCACACCTAAATTTGACGGTCTTCTTTCTAGTTACTTGCTTGATTACTCTTTGGCCTGTTGTCCTTCTATGTTGTTTATTTGCAACATAGTCGCTTCAAAAGCCACTTGTAACTCTAGGAGTTGTATCATTAATGGGTACAAGATTACCCCTTTTTCCACTAAGGCATGAACTTTTTCGCATATGTTAGAACTTTCCAAACTTTCCCCTTGAGCAATATCCATATACCATAGTGCAAGATGCTCCTGCCACTCTAAGTGTTGCCTCCACTTCTTAATGGTTTGAGAATCACTTACCTGATTGTGTTGACATACTCATTCTCCATTGTCAAGAATCCTTTTGTTTGTCCCTTCTACATTGGTTGTCACTTCACCTTACCAACAACATTGATAATAACCCATCCCATCATGGATGCCAAAATGTTTAAAGATAGTTATTTTCATAGTATAGTGGATTGGGGAATTGGGGATTACTGAAATTTATTCTAGTGCATTTCTATTCTTTATGAGTACTTCCAAGAATAGCACAAATAATGAAGTAGAGAAACAATGAACAGAACACTAGTAGAGTATTATAGAGAATGTACTAGTAGAGTATTATAGAGAATGTACTCGAGAATGTACTTGTCGCTTGTAAACAGAGAAATTCTTTTAACGACTAGCTCGTGGGCTCATGTGTACTTTTCTCTGTTTAGAAACAGATCTCTGGTTATATTTTGGTTTTATTTAAAAACAGATATTGTGTTCAAGATCAAGCAGCAAAGACTCTCTCTCTCTCTCTCTCCGGTGGATGGCAGGTTCCACCTCCTCTTTGGTGATTATTAATGTGGGTTGAGTGGTGGAGGACAAGGGCTCTAGCTCTTGCCTTTAGCTTTTTGGGTTTTCAAAAATAAAAATTTATGAAGAGGTCGAAAACGGACTTTAAAGAATTTCATCTTTTCACATTTGGTTCGCAACCTCTCACCCTAGGGGGAGCAATGGGGCTCTAGTTATTGGCTTCAAGATAGTGCGCCACTCTTTCTTAGTGAAAACTTTATCTAATCAAAACCATCAAAACACTTTTGCTTCCATTCGGGGGCCTCATTAGTTCATCATTCGTATGTGCCGAGTCTCAACTCGAAGAGGTTGGTCACCTTGCAAATGTTAGGCTCCTTGTCTTCAGAGATCATCCTATAGGGGCCGGACTTCACAATGTTGGAAGCTCATCCCAGTAGATGGGAACAAAGAAAGAGAGTTACTAATGGGCCTGTCAAAGACTTTTAGGACCAACTAATGCTCCACCATGATCTAGTGGAGGTTAAGGATATGCATGGCTTTTCTTGGTCTAACCTCCAAGCGGGTTATGACTTTTGTAAAGCATTAAGGAAAAAATTGAACCCTAGATGGGTGTTCTAGATTAGGGCGTGATTAGTGATGGAGAATGGGAAGAGGGTGGTGGGCATAGACTAGTCCCTCAATCACATAGGGTTCCATTGTTTTTGTGTGGTCACTTAACAGGAGAAAAACACTTGAAACACATGCTTTTAGTCATTGAAATGGTTTTGAAAATGTTGGAAATAAATTAGTGGCCTTGGATTGCTTGAAAGATCCAAAGGTTGAGCTTGAATGGGAAAATTCAAGGCACCTTTGCATTTGGGCCCTTGGATTTGCATCAGATCTAATGGTTGAGATCAAAAGAGTCCTCAAAAAGGTGCATTTGATTATGCAACCTTGTACTGCGACTAAGATATAATGGTTTGATTGATTACAATAAGATTTGGAAACTTTTTTTTGTAGCCATTGGATGCAACCATGATCTAATGGCGAAGGTGGATTCCCACGATCACAAAGGCACCTTTCTTCTTGGACCATTAGATTTAAGTGCAATCGAATGGCTCAAATCACCCATGATTTTCAGCTCATCCCCAATCATAGAATATCACCCAATTGGCCTTGATCTAATAGCTGAAAAGTTTGCAGAGAGTGTGCAAAAGATTCCCCATTCCTAAAGTTTGTTAGAAGTTCTCTCTCTACAATCTCTTACATCTTAATCTAATCTAGACATTTAAGTATCTAAAGGCCACAATTCATTCCATTTTAGAATCCAAATAAATTCATGTAGAAATAATATTTTATTGACAATACCACTATTGGTTTGATATGTCCCATTAATCTTTTTGGTTTAGATTTTTAATCCCTAAAAGATTAGGAATCCTTAGAATTCCAATGCAAGGCTCATTTTTAATCCTAATGGCTAGACTTGATAGAAGGCACATAATGTAGAATATGATCACTATGTTGAGTCCTCCCTCCATCTCTTAATGCATGGACTTAGTGGTGCCTAATCACTACCCTACGATTCTTACCTTTAAGTCTTGATGCATAGAAATGCTCCCTCATTTCATGCCCATCCTACAACCTTCTTCCTCCCCTGAGTCCAATGTGAAACCAACTTAGCATGGAACCAAGAATTAAACACTCACTCGTCCCTAGAACTAGTGCTAAATGTTGGTTATAAAGTAACCATAGTCTATTCTCATCAAGAGAGGAAGCAAATCCAAAGAATTTACCAAACTAGAAGGGAAATGCTTTACCAAAGGCTCACACAGAAGTCCTAAAAGGCCACACCTAGCTCTAGATCAATCTTTGGAAGATCATCCATTTAGCTTCTAGTGATGACTAGTGTGCTTTCTTTGTAGATGGGGATTGCATGGCTGCCATCTTTAGTATCAAGAACAAAAAGATTAATCATTATACTAGCCTATTTCATGATTCTCCTATCATTGACGTGTGAGATTTTAGAAGCAATTGACTTCCTTTCGAAAGGTAAAAGCCGGGGACTTGATGGTCTCACTAATGAGTTCTTCAAAGTTTTAGAGCATGTTCTAGTGATGCTTTTGTGCTTAGTTTGGTAGGAGGCCATGAGGTTTGGTGCATTACCCGATTTCTTTAAGGAAAGAGTGACTAAGCTAATTCACAAAAAAAGACAATATAAAAATAGGATAGAGAACTAGAGATCTATTAGGATCTTGAAAAGTGTCTATAAGATTTTTGCTAAGGTTCTTGCTAGTAGCCTTCCAAAGCTCCTTCGCACTTGGATCAATGAGGATAAAAAAGGGTTGTGGGGAATCAAAGAGGAAGAGGATATAACAGAGGAGGCTATGGAAAATCAAGAGGTACACTCAACAATTTTTATGGATACAATAACAATTCATACAACAAACTACCAAGGTGGATACAAAGGAGAGACTACAACAACTATGGAGATGATCAAACTTTAGAGGACTCACTTCTTCTCATATACATGACTATGAAGGAAGTTAAAGTAGATGAACATGTCTTTTATATAGTCTCAGGATGCTCAAATCATGTGGCAAGCAATGTAGCTCTACTCTCATATTTGGAGGATTGAAGAAATAGGCATGAAGTCCAAATAGAAGATGAAGCAAGGCATCTGCTTGAGAAGATAGGTAATGTGAAGAGTTCACATGGTAATATGAACTTACTAAGTAGAGTATTGTATGTGGCAACTATTACCAAGAACCTCATAAGTGTAGTTCAAATGGTTAGATTCACTAAGAACCTCATAAGACCCACATCAAGGATTCAAGAAGATGGCAAGAGGAGAAAAATCAATTACTTGTTCACCTTTGAACTCCAATACACCAAAAACATTGCATTGTTCAAATGTGACACTCAAACTCTATCATAGTTGGAGATTTGGCACAAAAGCATAGCTTGCATAGGTGAAAGAGTTCTCAAATAAATCACTAGGGATTAGAATGTACTTGGTCTACCAAATATATCCAAACAACATATGATTTAGAAATGTAGTGCTTCTCAGTTTGGTAAGTCACATAGGTAACCCTTCACGAGGAAAGGCTACATACATGGAGACGTATTGGAGTTGTTCCACATAGATGCATGGGGCCCAACATAGTAGCCTTCAATTTCTAGATCTAGGTATTATGTTTCATTCATTGATGATTGTAGCAGATGGACCATATTGTATTTCATGAAGCATAAAGATAAAGTGCTTTCATGTTTCAAAAAGTATGTAGCTCTTGTGAAAACCCAAACATGGGAAACCCTAAAGAGACTAAGGTCAAATAGAGGGGACGAATATTCCTCCCATGAGTTTGATTTGTATCTTCAAGAGGGAGGGATCAAAAGAGAAATTACTGCTAGATATACTCTTGAGCAAAATAGAGTGACAGAGAGAACGAATATAACAATGGTGGAGGCTAAAAGATCAATGCTCTATGAAAAGAAACTCCCCAACTACTTGTGGGAAGAGGTCGTGTCAACAACTACATATTTAATCAATAAACTTCCATCAAAGACTTTTGATGGCATGACACCATATGAAACATGGAGACTAGAGGCATCCATAGCATAGCAATCTGATGCAAAAGAAGCACTATGAGAGCCAAAAGGAGAATGATATGACAGAGGTGCATCTAATTTGTTGTCATGCAAAGTTTGTAGGAGCCATTTTGGCATAGTTTTTGTCTCCTCAATATCAACTCTCTCATCAATAAGTGCATCATGTAGATCTGCCTCAGAAATGGAATGATTTGCATCATCACATGAAACCTCTAAAGGCTAAGAAGCTGCCTCATTGGGACCAGCACTAGACTGTCCACCTATAAAAAGTGGCAGCAAAGTGTCATACATGTCTTTGGAGCTAACTGATGTCTCCTTAGTACAGGAAAGTAATGGCTCAATAGCATCTTCTACAAAAACAACATCACGGCTAACCAAAATGTATTTAGTCTATGGATGATACAGACGATATCCTTTTCTTTTAGAATTGTACCCAACAGAAATACATTTTGCTGCTTTATCATCATATTTCTTGAGTTGTTGTTCAGGAACTATTGCATATGCTAGACAATAAAAAACACGCAGGTGAGCAACCGATGACCTACAACCATGCCAAGCCTCATATAGAGTGATAGATTGCAATGCTTTAGTGGGACACCTATTAAGTACATATGTTGCACACATAACAACCTCAAGCCAAAAACTATGCAGTAAACCCTAACTCTTCACCATAAACCTCACCATCTCCATGAGCGACCTATCCTTTGTTGCAACAACTTTATTTCATTGAGGTGTATATACCACTATACACTGATGTTTTATCCCACGTTCAACTAGAAATGCATTAAAGTTAGGAGATATATATTACCTCCTCGATCAAAACGGAGCTACTTGTTTTACATGCTGACAGATTTTCAGCCAAAATCAAAAACTATTTGAAGCACATAAGCACTTCAAACTTTGCTTTCAATGGATATACCCATGCATGCTTGGAAAAATCATCAATGAAATTCACGAAGTAAAGATAATTTCCAAAAGAGAATTTTTGCATAGGACCATAACATCACTATGAACAAGGTGCAATTTTTGAGTAGCTCAAACTAAACCATCTTTTGGGAACACAAGAAGCTACATTTTGCCCAAAATACATCCTTCATAGACATGTTTACGAGGTGCCTCAATTTTGGGCAAAAAGGACAGGATTTCAAAATTGTGTAGGCATAGCACACTAACAAAATTCAGATGACCAAAGCATGCATGCCAAAGCTTTGCATCTAACATATCCTAAGAATCATGTACTACACATATTGAATCATTCACAAATTTTTCATAGTCTATGAGCTTATACAACCCATGAAATAAAATGCTAGAAGCAATAATGATGTCACCATCTGACAGATCATGAGTTGTACATCTCTCATCAACAAATTTCACAAGCAAGCCAATCTTGGCTATAGCTAAAACTGATAACAGATTCTTCTTGATCCTTGGAAGAAATGAAGCATCCAACAATGTAAAAGAATTAACATCAAAAGTAGTCAGAGTGATCTTACCAACTCCCATGAGAGGATAAGAGAAGTTGTTGTATTCCCTATAAAGGCAAGCTCGAGTGAAGTGAAGAGACTGTGCCGCGAGGTAATGTGTTTGGTTGGCCCACTATCAAAGTACCAAACATTTGGGTCTACTACAAACATACACTATTCATGAGAAGATGGATCATAACTGCAAACACTTGAAAATGTCATTTCTTCATTTTGCACAATATTAGTAGACTCTATTTTGGGTGAAGAGGCCTCTACAACAACCATTCTGGCATATTTCTTCCTTGCCTCTTTAGCAATCACTTTTGGACAACTCTTTATGACATGATCATTTTCGTTACAGTATTTTATGAACAGATTTTGCTTTTCTATTTTCTTCTCCTCTCTCTCATCCTTCATTGATTGTGAAGAATTAGAAGATTTCACATTACTACGAGAAGAGCTCCATTTACCTTTGCCCTTCTGACTAGCTAGGAAAGCTTGATATGCAACATGCATAATGGACTTGTTTTGTCTAGACAATCTTTGTACAATAGAACAGAGACTAACTCCTCAAATGTTAAGGAATTTGGATTGACTTACATCATCAAATGAAGAGCAGAAGCAAAACTTTGATATCAATCAAGAAGAGCATTCAAAAGAGTTTGCACAAATGAACTGTGAGGCACAACTTCATCAGCAGAAATCAATTGTTTCTTCAACTCTTTGATCTTTGTTAGAAAGCTATCCATGGAATCTTCTTCATTCATGTGCTCACTGTCCAACTGTTTTTGGAGGTAAGCAACATGAGCCTCATTCCTTGCCTTGTATAATGTGGTAATGTATCCCAAGCATCCTTAGCTATTTTGTAAGAGTGAATGTGAGGAATAATGGCATGTTTGACAGATAAGGCTATCAATTCATGTCTTTGAGCATCTCTACCATACCAAAAAATTTTCTCTATAGTAGGTGTAGAAGGAAGTGCAACACAAACATGAATACAAAGAATATCCCATCTTCGATGTCGTCTGCATCACCTTTTGCAACTATGTTTGCACGTATAATAGAATGTTTTTCAACACCTTGCACAATACTCCACAGCCCTTTTGCAAGGAATACATGATGCATCATATAAGCCCATAATGGATAATTGGTACTATCCAACTTATCCTCAATACCCAACATACCAAATACATTGCTGCTTTTAGCCATGGCCACTGAGTAAAATACTGTGATGCTAAAAAATGACTATATCACAAATACTTGAGTAGAACTACCTTATCAAGTTTTTCTAAACCTATAGCAAGGTTTGAGATGCTTATACTGGTGAACCAAAAGCCCTATATATCTTTGGCACAAACAGACAACATTGTCCACACAAGCATTGGGATAGTGCATTAAGAGGCAAACACAAGCTTAGATCACGATTTTGACACCATAAGGTGAAGTAGTTTTGAAATCCTAATCACCTTGAGTATGCTCACCAATTTTCATGCGATTTTGAGATTGTGAGAAGAGGGGTGTTGACGACACCCTAGATGAAGTGACGACTTGCTCTGATACCAATTGTTGGAGTTTGAGGTGTGTGGAAACACGCAAATAGCACAAGGAAGAAGAATATTCTTGGAGCACAACACACAATATTGAATGTATCATTATTAGAATGTACAAAGATAAGTGACCCATTAGGATTATAGGTATATATACAAGCCGAGGGACAAAAACATCCTAAAGAGGGAAAAAAGTGCCCCGACAGTCCTAATGTCTTCACACACATCACTACCTAAATATATCAACAGACATCGAGTGCATTTGTATTCCCTAACCATACAGAGTACATAGAATACATAGAAAGGAGTATTCAAATCCAAAGTCTCATGAAGATAGACACAAGAAATGAGAGAAAGATAATCCTTCCATTACAGTGCAAAAATGCAGTGACATTAGAGACAATTACAATCTGCATATATAGTCCGCACCTCGAACTATGGGCAATGTGTTTCGTATAATCTTGACTACTTTTGAGTTTCTTGCTAGTTGCAATTCTCTCTCTTTGTGAAAATCCCTTTATAAATTCCATAAATTAGTTACAAGATGAATGTGTTTCCTAACTGTTAATAGTTTTGCTAACTCTAAAGGTGCAAAAATTAATAAAATAGAATATTAAGTTGGACAAGTTGGATTGACCACTGCCTAACAGCAACATCCATGAGATTATAAGTGTCCTATTCTGTATTATGCCTACCCTCCATGATATAGCATAAGCAAAAGAACTACTCCCACTTGTTGAGCCATTGCTAGACAACGTCAATAATACGTGCACTAGTGGAGCCATGATATTCTGGTGGCTTAAGATCCTTAAGTTTCCATCTGGCCTATCTAACAAGGACACGCTCATGATAGACTTCTGAAGTATGTTGCTCACCTAAAGCCTCCAACTCCATTCATGTAGTCTCACTTTCATGCATTACTTCGTCTCTCTTGGAGCTACAAATGTGCTCTAACATAGTTTGAAGCATGTTCTCTAAATGGGATTTTCTAGTGGGCATGGTCTCTATAGTGTCTACCATATGGTCAACCATGTATGTATCTTCCTTATGAGGTGCTGAAGCTCTTGATTCCATATTTAGTGTGAGTTCTTGTTACGTTTTTTATATTTTCTTCTTTCTTTTTAAGTGTTTTTATGTGTGTATAAACACCTAATATAAACACTGGCATTGAAAACTAGCAAATCAGAAGCCTTTGCATAAAAGGAAAAAAAACTATTAATATGCTGTCTACTTTTATGCATCAAACAACTATGTATACAAATAAAAAAGAAAATTGGTAGCATTTCGATAGTAAAACTAATAATCTGAAAACAAGTTATCCAAGTGCTCTAAACGTATTCAAAATTAATGTGTTGGCAATCACACAATAAGCAACCAAAGTACCCAAAGGGCACTACATACCCTATACAATAATCGATATGCTTGCACCATAGATATGATTTTCATAAGAACACTCAATATTCTCCCTTTCTCCTCACCTTACCTATAAGAAGTCATGCTATCATCCTATTTTTTTCCAAAAATGTAGAGATTGACAAGTATATGAGCAAGCATACATGGATGTATGTTGTGCCAATGTTTGCCCTAAATGCTAACTCATGGAGAAAAGAGGCTAAAAATTTATGTATTTACAAGAGAGCTTATATTTGGTGTAAAAGACTCCAATGGCAGAGATAGTGTAGGTGCTAGAGATGATGACCAATCACTCTTCTTGAGTCTTCAAGTCAATATTGACCATTCTTGCATCAAGAGGGTCCTTTGATAAACCTCGATGACTATGAATAGTCAATTTTGAAGCTCTTTCTACGTGGTTAACTATGAAGAAATGGTGTCTTCCATGCTTTCATTTGATAGTTCTCAGAGTCAAGATTCGATATGACTTGGAATCACTTCATTTGGAGAAGGAATAAAGGAGTTATGGTCAATCTAGTGAAGGTGACTAAGGTGGCCATACACTCTAAGATAGGGTTGAAGAGGATTTTAACTTGCTTCTTCCTCCAAATCAAAGATGTACATTGCATGTCGTTTAGTCCTGCATGGCAATTCATCAGTGACAAAGACTGAGTTAAATAGAGATCGATGAGAAATCATCTTCAACAAAAAGAGGAAGGGAAGCTTGATGGAGTGATGCACTTCCCTTCACACATGCTAGAGCATGTGGGCGCTCTCCATGTGCCTGGGCATCAGCTTGCGAGGCTTGTTCCAACTTTAGGTGCCCTTGTGCACGGGGAGCCTCCTTGGGGAGAGGGGGGTGGGGAAGGGAGGGGGCTCGATGCTCCTCTCATGGGGATCTCTCCTCCCTTCTTTTTCGGGAACAAATCTCCACGAGCTCGCATCTAGGATGACTCGAAAGAGACTCTACATGCTTCCCAATGATGGCGATGAACTCAAAAGTAACCAATACACATGTAAACTTCCCAAAGATTGATCTTTTGAAGAGCTCAAATGCCAAAAAAGAGACTAATCACTCACTTTCTAATGAGGAATAAAATAAAGGTTTGATATTCTGTGTGCAAATCACTTCCCATCCTTTATATCCTCTTGTACCCAAAATAGGAATGATCTCGAATGCTCTAGTGTGGACATGTGGCCATCATGCATGCTCATTCACATTACTCTTTGGGTGGCTTAGGATATCCCTAAGCTACGGACTTTGGCTATGCTTAGACCTTGTCCCACACACACACATGTAAAGATCTCTGTAGATCAATGTCCTACAGAAGGGCATGTAGCTTAATTTTATGGGAAGTACTATGGGGATCAATACTTTCCTCATCTATTATTTTCTTATCTTGATGGGACCAAATGAACAATAACTGAGTTAGGATTGAAAGAGTTTGCAAAAATTTCCTCTAAAAAAATGGTTCCAATAGGATATGAGGGCCTAAAGTCTAATGGACACTCTACTCAAGCCAAAATGATTACGATGGTTCCAAAATTGAAGGAATGGCCAATAAACTTAGCAGTAAAATTGATGATTATAGTATGGAGCAATATGGATGCTTCTTGGGCCAAGTTGAATTTTATAGAAACAGTTATTCTCTTATACTTGCTAGTCTTCGTGGATGGAAGGGTATATATCTGCCTCTACATTGATGCCTCGAGGTTTGGATATTGTGCACTCGTTATGGAAGAGTTGGAACAAGACAAAACGATAATGAAAAATGAACAATGGTTGAAAGTGGCATGCTCGCATAAGATAAAACAACTCTATTTGGTTCCAAGTGGAGGGAATTGATAAAGTTAATGCAAAAAAATCTCTATAGAATGAAGAAATTGTGGAACATAGGGATTTGAATGTGGAAACACTTTAGGAACCAAGACAAAAGTGAGTGATTAGATTTGCGGACATTGATCCGATGAAGAAACTTTACTTTGAAGATTGGGGTCTTTTAAGACACAAGATGAATGCTTGGGAAGAGTTGAAGATTCGCCTCCTTCTCTGATAGCATCAACTACAAATGGAAGGGTTGAGATGGCACAATGGAAGCATTTTACAAAGGACACTGAGCATCAAGAAGAATTTGGATGATTATGTCACTCTGAGTTATTTGTGGTAGACTTTGAGTTATTTGTAGGCAAACTGAAACATCTATATATCTTTGGCACAAAAGGATGGAGTTGCTTGCATAGTCACTCTGATAGTGCACTCGAAGGCTGAAACAAGCTCAACAAAAACTTTGATGCCTCAAAGAAAATCTGTTTTCAACTCCTAGCCACCTGGAGTATGGTAACAAATTTCTTTGTGATTCTGATACTTTGAATAGAGGGGTCTTGACGATGCCCTAGATGAAGCAAGGACCTTCTGTAATACCAACTATTGGACTTTGAGGTCTATTCAAGCACAAAAACAACACAAGGAAGAAGAACTAGCTGAAAGCACATTGCAATATTGAATGTATGACGAAAAGTATGTACAAAGATAAGAAGTGACCCATTAAGGTTATACACATATATACAAGCTAAGGGAAAAAGACCTCCTAAGGAGGGAAAAAGTGCCCCGATGGTCCTAAGTGTGTTCACACACATCACTACCAAAATATATCAACAAGCCTTGTGTTGGTAGCAATGGTCTTGTAATGTATGGTTGTGGGCTCTAATGCTGCTTCAAGTACTTGATTTGCAAAAGCTTAATCCATTTCTTCTTCTCATCCTATACTTAGTGAACTCGAAAACTCTAGAAATTGAATACGTGGTTTTGATGTGGATTTCTACTTCTTTTGTGTGGGCTATGCATTATAAGAGGTTCAGAAGTCTTAAGAGTACTTTTGTATGATTACTTTTCTTCCTTTTACTTGCAAGTGTAGGGGCCTTGATGTTGAATATAGATTTATGTGCTATGCTACATGAGATGAATTCTTTAGTAATGGAAAGTAGGAGGTTGCTTTTGCATTTGAGACATTGGTAAATGAGTCTATTTAGGATCACTTGTACTCCAAAGAAATAAGTCTAAAATGAAGTATGTCCTCTCAATAGTTTGTTAAAACATAACCTCATTCATATCTATATAGTTTGTAGGGTGCTTAGAAGCATCTATAAAGCATTACCAATTCTTTTATTCCAAATAGTGTATATACAACATGTGTGCATTCGAACTCTACACATGTGTGACCATCAACATGAACCAACGGAAGGCTTAAAAATTATTGTATATGTAAATCTGTCCAGACCACTAAAGTAGCAAGATATACAATTTTAACAAAAACCTAGTGTGTACCATGGTGATAGACATAAATGTTGTGATAGCATCAAGTTGTGGCACTTTTTGTGGATTTTTCAGCCAGTAAGTAGGAATAGTTGTGACTTTATTTGTAACTAAAGTAACTATACTCCTTTTGCTTCTAGTACTCACTCTTTTACTAGTCTTCTTGATGATGAAGTTTCCATGCTTGGAAGATGCTTGTAGCAAATATATTAGCACAAATTCTTAAAAATTAATATCTAGGATAGTGAGGTTAGGGAATGTTAGTAAAAACACAAAACATATACAATGATGAGTGCGTATAAGCATCTAGTCCCTATGTTCTCCTAGGACGAGTATGAGTAATGAATGGTGACCAGTACTAGATTTAGTATCCATTTACGAGATCTCCTAACTCTTTTAGGGATTGGAACTTGCGTTTTTACCCATTTAGATTTCATGGGTGTGGGCTTTTGAGGTTTGTTTGAAGCTATGCCTATTTGTTTTTTGTTCCTTTCGGCTCCCAAACCCATTTTCTAGATGGGGTCACCACTGCTCTTGTTTTATTAGGCCTAGAGGGCTTGGATTTAGTCTTTTGTACATGTGTGGTTTGAGATACGGGTTTTTTCGAGTCAACTCTCTAAGAGCACATTGTTCATTGTTCTATGATTGAAACAATCTTGGGAATCCAGATCTGAGATTTTGTTGTTGAGCTTGAAGAAGAGTGTTGGGGACCGAGATTTGTCGACTTTTTGTTGATGGAAAATGATGATATGGTCGAATTTTCCTCATCGAATTTCTTTCAATTGCACTTATTGGAGGTTCAGTGACTCAACCCTAAATTTGAAGGGTTGAGGCAGAACGATTAGCCCTCATTCGCTAGGCATCACCATTTGCTCTCTCTCTCTCTCTCTCTCTCTCTCTCTCTCTCTTTCACACACACATACACACACACACAAAACATAATGTTATTCTTTTGTCCTTCAAATAATACTGTAAAGGCTTTGTCTGCAGATCTTCACGAAGCAGCATCGGCAGGGCTGATGTTAGAAGAACGAATATATCTCTGTCTAGCATGCCATAAAGACTGTAGTAGACTTGAATACAAAAAAGGCACATTCGCACTTCCAAGGTATGGATGTTGCTCAAATCTGTTCTCAGGATCGTAAGTTCTCTTCAAGTGTGTGGCCATTGATCATTGAAAGCATCAAATGGGGCAAATACATCGCCCAAAATGCACATCATGCAGAATGAATGCCAGCAGAAATGATATCCAGAAGCAAAAGCAAAAGCACTTTGCTTATCTTTCTATCCAGAAGCACTTTGCTTATCTTTCTATCTTTTAGCATGCGCAGTATGTTACTTGTCTACGATTCTATTTCTGAACGTCTTTTAGCATGCGCAGATTGCATTACAACATATACAGAAAGTCCTGTGTTGGAGAGCTGGTAAGGAAAAAGCCTTTAAGATACACTAAGAGTCTCTCTCTTTCTCTCTCTTTCTCTCTCTCTTTCTCTCTCTACAATAGATATGACAGCATCGTGAAAGCGTCTAACTCATGGATACTATCTGAGGAAGACTAGTTCAAAACTATGGAGGTAGATCACTCAATTGTCACTTATATACAGAATAATTCTTAAAGAATGTGTTCCTGGACGTACTTTTCTCTGTACAGAAGGCTCCGTATTTGTCCTCATGATTGTCACATGAAAAGTGCGGAGGAAGATGACTGGCTTCTAGCTTGTAAACAGAGAAATTCTTTCAACGACTAGCTCGTGGGCTCATGTGTACTTTTCTATGTTTAGAAACAGATCTCTGGTTATATTTTGGTTTTATTTTGGTTTTACTCTTTGGCCTGTTGTCCTTCTATGTTGTCTATTTGCAACATAGTCGCTTCAAAAGCCACTTGTAACTCTAGGAGTTGTATCAGTAATGGGTACAATATTACCCCTTTTTCCACTAAGGCATGAACTTTTTCGCATATGTTAGAACTTTCCAAACTTTCCCCTTGAGCAATATCCATATACCATAGTGCAAGATGCTCCTGCCACTCTAAGTGTTGCCTCCACTTCTTAATGGTTTGAGAATCACTACCTGATTGTGTTGACATACTCATTCTCCATTGTCAAGAATCCTTTTGTTTGTCCCTTCTACATTGGTTGTCACTTCACCTTACCAACAACATTGATAATAACCCATCCCATCATGGATGCCAAAATGTTTAAAGAAAGTTATTTTCATAGTATAGTGGATTGGGGGAATGGGGATTATCGAAATTTATTCTAATGCATTTCTATTCTTTATGAGTACTTCCAAGAATAGCACAAATAATGAAGTAGAGAAACAATGAACAGAACACTAGTAGAGTATTATAGAGAATGTACTAGTAGAGTATTATAGAGAATGTACTAGTAGAGTATTATAGAGAATGTACTCGAGAATGTACTTGTCGCTTGTAAACAGAGAAATTCTTTTAACGACTAGCTCGTGGGCTCATGTGTACTTTTCTATGTTTAGAAACAGATCTCTGGTTATATTTTGGTTTTATTTAAAAACAGATATGGTGTTCAAGATCAAGCACCAAAGACTCTCTCTCTCTCTCTCTGTTGGATGGCAGGTTCCACCTCCTCTTTGGTGATTATTAATGTGGGTCGAGTGGAGGAGGACAAGGGCACTAGCTCTTGCCTTTAGCTTTTTGGGTTTTCAAAAATAAAAATTTATGAAAGGGTCAAAAACGGACTTTAAAGAATTTCATCTTTTCACACTTGGTTCGCAACCTCTCACCCTAGGGGGAGGAATGGGGCTCTACTTATTGGCTTCAAGATAGTGCGCCACTCTTTCTTAGTGAAAACTTTATCTAATCAAAACCATCAAAACATTTTTGCTTCCATTGGGGGGCCTCATTAGTTCATCATTCATATGTGCCGAGTCTCAACTCGAAGAGGTTGGTCACCTTGCAAATGTTAGGCTCCTTGTCTTCAGAGATCATCCATTAGGGGCCAGACTTCACAATGTTGGAAGCTCATCCCAGTAGATGGGAACAAAGAAAGAGAGTTACTAATGGGCCTGTCAAAGACTTTTAGGACCAACTAATGCTCCACCATGATCTAGTGGAGCTTAAGGATATGCATGGCTTTTCTTGGTCTAACCTCCAAGCGGGTTATGACTTTTGTAAAGGATTAAGGAAAAAATTGAACCCTAGATGGGTGTCCTAGATTAGGGCGTGATTAGTGATGGAGAATGGGAAGAGGGTGGTGGGCATAGACTAGTCCCTCAATCACATAGGGTTCCATTGTTTTTGTGTGGTCACTTAACAGGAGAAAAACACTTGAAACACATGCTTTTAGTCATTGAAATGGTTTTGAAAATGTTGGAAATAAATTAGAGGCCTTGGATTGCTTGAAAGATCCAAAGGTTGAGCTTGAATGGGAAAATTCAAGGCACCTTTGCATTTGGGCCCTTGGATTTGCATGAGATCTAATGGTTGAGATCAAAAGAGTCCTCAAAAAGGTGCATTTGATTATGCGACCTTGTACTGCGACTAAGATATAATGGTTTGATTGATTACAATAAGATTTGGAAACTTTTTTTTGTAGCCATTGGATGCAACCATGATCTAATGGCTAAGGTGGATTCCCACGATCACAAAGGCACCTTTCTTCTTGGACCATTAGATTTAAGTGCAATCGAATGGCTCAAATCACCCATGATTTTCAGCTCAACCCCAATCATAGAATATCACCCAATTGGCCTTGATCTAATAGCTGAAAAGTTTGCAGAGAGTGTGCAAAAGATTCCCCATTCCTAAAGTTTGTTAGAAGTTCTCTCTCTACAATCTCTTACATCTTAATCTAATCTAGACATTTAAGTATCTAAAGGCCACAATTCATTCCATTTTAGAATCCAAATAAATTCATGTAGAAATAATATTTTATTGACAATACCACTATTGGTTTGATATGTCCCATTAATCTTTTTGGTTTAGATTTTTAATCCCTAAAAGATTAGGAATCCTTAGAATTCCAATGCAAGGCTCATTTTTAATCCTAATGGCTAGACTTGATAGAAGGCACATAATGTAGAATATGATCACTATGTTGAGTCCTCCCTCCATCTCTCAATGCATGGACTTAGTGGTTCCTAATCACTACCCTACGATTCTTACCTTTAAGTCTTGATGCATAGAAATGCTCCCTCATTTCATGCCTATCCTGCAACCTTCTTCCTCCCCTGAGTCCAATGTGAAACCACCTTAGCATGGAACCAAGAATTAAACACTCACTCATCCCTAGAACTAGTGCTAAATGTTGGTTATAAAGTAACCATAGTCTATTCTCATCAAGAGAGGAAGCAAATCCAAAGAATTTACCAAACTAGAAGGGAAATGCTTTACCAAAGGCTCACACAGAAGTCCTCAAAGGCCACACCTAGCTCTAGATCAATCTTTGGAAGATCATCCATTTAGCTTCTAGTGATGACTAGTCTGCTCTCTTTGTAGACAGGGATTGCATGGCTGCCATCTTTAGTATCAAGAACAAAAAGATTACTCATTATACTAGCCTATTTCATGATTCTCCTATCATTGACGTGTGAGATTTTAGAAGCAATTGACTTCCTTTCGAAAGGTAAAAGCCGGGGACTTGATGGTCTCACTAATGAGTTCTTCAAAGTTTTAGAGCATGTTCTAGTGATGCTTTTGTGCTTAGTTTGGTAGGAGGCCATGAGGTTTGGTGCATTACCCGATTTCTTTAAGGAAAGAGTGACTAAGCTAATTCACAAAAAAAGACAATATAAAAATAGGATAGAGAACTAGAGATCTATTAGGATCTTGAAAAGTGTCTATAAGATTTTTGCTAAGGTTCTTGCTAGTAGCCTTCCAAAGCTCCTTCGCGCTTGGATCAATGAGGATAAAAAAGGGTTGTGGGAAATCAAAGAGGAAGAGGATATAACAGAGGAGGCTATGGAAAATCAAGAGGTACACTCAACAGTTTTTATGGATACAATAACAATTCATACAACAAACTACCAAGGTGGATACAAAGGAGAGACTACAACAACTATGGAGATGATCAAACTTTAGAGGACTCACTTCTTCTCATGAACATGACTATGAAGGAAGTTAAAGTAGATGAACATGTCTTTTATATAGTCTCAGGATGCTCAAATCATGTGGCAAGCAATGTAGCTCTACTCTCATATTTGGAGGATTGAAGAAATAGGCATGAAGTCCAAATAGAAGATGAAGCAAGGCATCTACTTGAGAAGATAGGTAATGTGAAGAGTTCACATGGTAATATGAACTTACTAAGTGTGTGGAAACTATTACCAAGAACCTCATAAGTGTAGTTCAAATGGTTAGATTCACTAAGAACCTCATAAGACCCACATCAAGGATTCAAGAAGATGGCAAGAGGAGAAAAATCAATTAGTTGTTCACCTTTGAACTTCAATACACCAAAAACATTGCATTGTTCAAATATGACACTCAAACTCTATCATAGTTGGAGATTTGGCACAAGAGCATAGCTTGCATAGGTGAAAGAGTTCTCCAATAAATCACTAGGGATTAGAATGTACTTGGTGTACCAAATATATCCAAACAACATATGATTTAGAAATGTAGTGCTTCTCAGTTTGGTAAGTCACATAGGTAACCCTTTACGAGGAAAGGCTACATACATGGAGACATATTGGAGTTGTTCCACATAGATGCATGGGCCCAAGCTAGTAGCCTTCAATTTCTAGATCTAGGTATTATGTTTCATTCATTGATGATTGTAGCAGATGGACCATATTGTATTTCATGAAGCATAAAGATAAAGTGCTTTCATGTTTCAAAAAGTATGTCGCTCTTGTGAAAAACTGGCAAACATGGGAAACCCTAAAGAGACTAAGGTCAAATAGAGGAATATTCCTCCCATGAGTTTGATTTGTATCTTCAAGAGGGAGGGATCAAAAGAGAAATTACTACTAGATATACTCTTGAGCAAATTAGAGTGACAGAGAGAAGGAATATAACAATGGTGGAGGCTACAAGATCAATGCTCTATGAAAAGAAACTCCCCAACTACTTGTGGGAAGAGGTCGTATCAACAACTACATATTTAATCAATACACTTCCATCAAAGACTTTTGATGGCATGACACCATATGAAACATGGAGACTAGAGGCATCCATAGCATAGCAATTTGATGCAAAAGAAGCACTATGAGAGCCAAACGGAGAATGATATGACAGAGGTGCATCTAATTTGTTGTCATGCAAAGTTTGTAGCAGCCATTTTGGCATAGTTTTTGTCTCCTCAATATCAACTCTCTCATCAATAAGTGCATCATGTAGATCTGCCTCAGAAATGGAATGATTTGCATCATCACATGAAACATCTAAAGGCTAAGAAGCTGCCTCATTGGGACCAGCACTAGACTGTCCACCTATAAAAAGTGGTAGCAAAGTGTCATACATGTCTTTGGAGCTAACTGATCTCTCCTTAGTACAGGAAAGTAATGGCTCAATAGCACCTTCTACAAAAACAACATCACGGCTAACCAAAATGTATTTAGTCTATGGATGATATAGACGATATCCTTTTCTTTTAGAGTTGTACCCAACAGAAATACATTTTGCTGCTTTATCATCATATTTCTTGAGTTGTTGTTCAGGAACTATTGCATATGCTAGACAATAAAAACCACGTAGGTGAGCAACCGATGACCTACAACCATGCCAAGCCTCATATGGAGTGATAGATTGCAATGCTTTAGTGGGACACCTATTAAGTATATATGTTGCCCAAAAACTATGTAGTAAATCCTAACTCTTCACCATAAACCTCACCATCTCCATGAGCGACCTATCCTTTGTTGCAGCAACTTTATTTTATTGAGGTGTATATACCACTATACACTGATGTTTTATCCCACGTTCAACTAGAAATGCATTAAAGTTAGGAGATATATATTACTTCCTCGATCAAAACGGAGCTACTTTTTTTACATGCTGACAGATTTTCAACCAAAATCAAAAACTATTTGAAGCACATAAGCACTTCAAACTTTGCTTTCAATGGATATACCCATGCATGCTTGGAAAAATCATCAATGAAATTCACGAAGTAAAGATAATTTCCAAAAGAGGATGTTTGCATAGGACCATAACATCACTGTGAACAAGGTGCAATTTTTGAGTAGCTCAAACTAAACCATCTTTTGGGAACACAAGAAGCTGCCTTTTGCCCAAAATACATCCTTCATAGACATGTTTACGAGGTGCCTCAATTTTGGGCAGAAAGGACAGGATTTCAAAATTGTGTAGGCATAGCATACTAACAAAATTTAGATGACCAAAGCATGCATGCCAAAGCTTTGCATCTAACATATCCTAAGAATCATGTACTACACATATTGAATCATTCACAAATTTTTCATAGTCTTTGAGCTTATACAACCCATGAAATAAAATGCTAGAAGCAATAATAATGTCACCATCTGACAGACCATGAACTGTACATCTCTCATCAACAAATTTCACAAGCATGCCAATCTTGGCTAAAGCTAAAACTAATAACAGATTCTTCTTGATCCTTGGAAGAAATAAAGCATCCAACAATGTAGAAGAATTAACATCAAAAGTAGTCAGAGTGATCATACCAACTCCCATGAGAGGATAAGAGAAGTTGTTGTATTCCCTATAAAGGCAAGCTCGAGTGAAGTGAAGAGACTGTGCCGCGAGGTAATGTGTTTGGTTGGCCCACTATCAAAGTACCAAACATTTGGGTCTACTACAAACATACACTATTCATGAGAAGATGGATCATAACAACAAACACTCGAAAATGCCATAATTTTCTTCATTTTGCACAATATTAGTAGACTCTATTTTGGGTGAAGAGGCCTCTACAACAACCATTCTGGCATATTTCTTCCTTGCCTCTTTAGCAATCACTTTTGGACAACTCTTTATGACATGATCATTTTTGTTACAGTATTTTATGAACAGATTTCGCTTTTCTATTTTCTTCTCCTCTCTCTCATCCTTCTTTGATTGTGTAGAATTAGAAGGTTTCACATTACTACGAGAAGAGCTCCATTTACCTTTGCCCTTCTGACTAGCTAGGAAAGCTTGATATGCAACATGCATAATGGACTTGTTCTGTCTAGACAATCTTTGTACAATAGAACAGAGACTAACTCCTCAAATGTTAAGGAATTTGGATTGACTTTCATCATCAAATGAAGAGCAGAAGAAAAACTATGATATCAATCAAGAAGAGCATTCAAAAGAGTTTGCACAAATGAACTGTGAGGCACAACTTCATCAGCAGAAATCAATTGTTTCTTCAAATCTTTGATCTTTGTTAGAAAACTATCCATGGAATCTTCTTCATTCATGTGCTCATTGTCCAACTGTTTTTGGAGGTAAGCAACACGAGCCTCATTCCTTGCCTTGTATAATGTGGTAATGTATCCCAAGCATCCTTAGCTATTTTGCAAGAGCAAATGTGAGGAATAATGGCATGTTTGACAGATAAGGCTATCAATTCATGTCTTTGAGCACCTCTACCATACCAAAAAATTTTCTCTATAGTAGGTGTAGAAGGAAGTGCAACATAAACATGAATACAAAGAATATCCCATCTTCGATGTCATCTACATCACCTTTTGCAACTATGTTTGCACGTATAATAGAATGTTTTTCAACACCTTGCACAATAATCCACAACCCTTTTGCAAGGAATACATGATGCATCATATAATCCCATAATGGATAACTGGTACTATCCAACTTATCCTCAATACCCAACATACCAAATACATTGCTGCTTTTAGCCATGGCCACTAAGTAAAATACTGTGATGCTAAAAAATGACTATATCTCAAATGTTTGAGTAGAACTACCTTATCAAGTTTTGCTAAACCTATAGCAAGTTTTGAGATGCTTATACTGGTGAACCAAAGCCCTATATATCTTTGGCACAAACAGACAACATTGTCCACACAAGCATTGGGATAGTGCATTAAGAGGCAAACACAAGCTTAGATCACGATTTTGACACCATAAGGTGAAGTAGTTTTGAACTCCTAATCACCTTGAGTATGCTAACCAATTTTCATGCGATTTTGAGATTGTGAGAAGAGGGGTGTTGACAACACCCTAGATGAAGTGACGACTTGCTCTGATACCAATTGTTGGAGTTTGAGGTGTGTGGAAGCACGCAAATAGCACAAGGAAGAAGAAGAATCTTGGAGCACAACACACAATATTGAATGTATCATTATTAGAATGTACAAAGATAAGTGACCCATTAGGATTATAGGTATATATACAAGCCGAGGGAAAAAAACCTCCTAAAGAGGGAAAAAAGTGCCCCGACAGTCCTAATGTCTTCACACACATCACTACCTAAATATATCAACATACATCGAGTGCATTTGTATTCCCTAACCATACAGAGTACATAGAATACATAGAAAGGAGTATTCAAATCCAAAGTCTCATGAAGATAGACACAAGAAATGAGAGAAATATAATCCTTCCATTACAGTGCAAAAATGCAGTGACATTAGAGACAATTACAATCTGCATATATAGTCCGCACCTCGAACTATGGGCAATGTGTTTCGTATAATCTTGACTACTTTTGAGTTTCTTGCTAGTTGCAATTCTCTCTCTTTGTGAAAATCCCTTTATAACTTCCATAAATTAGTTACAAGATGAATGTGTTTCCTAACTGTTAGTAGTTTTGCTAACTCTAAAGGTGCAAAAACTAATAAAATAGAATATTAAGTTGGACAAGTTGGATTGACCACTGCCTAACAGCAACATCCATGAGATTATAAGTGTCCTATTATGTATTATGCCTACCCTCCATGATATAGCATAAGCAAAAGCACTACTCCCACTTGTTGAGCCATTGCTAGACAATGTCAATAATATGTGCATTGGTGGAGCCATGATATTGTGGTGGCTTAAGATCCTTAAGTTTCCATCTGGCCTATCTAACAAGGACACGCTCATGATAGACTTCTGAAGTATGTTGCTCACCTAAAGCCTCCAACTCCATTCATGTAGTCTCACTTTCATGCATTACTTCGTCTCTCTTGGAGCTACAAACGTGCTCTAACATAGTTTGAAGCATGTTCTCTAAATGGGATTTTCTAGTGGGCATGGTCTCTATAGTGTCTACCATATGGTCAACCATGTATGTATCTTCCTTATGAGGTGCTGAAGGTCTTGATTCCATATTTAGTGTGAGTTCTTGTTACGTTTTTTATATTTTCTTCTTTCTTTTTAAGTGTTTTTTATGTGTGTATATACACCTAATATAAACACTGGCATTGAAAACTAGCAAATCAGAAGCCTTTGCATAAAAGAAAAAAAAAACTATTAATATGTTGTCTACTTTTATGCATCAAACAACTATGCATACAAATAAAAAAGAAAATTGGTAGCATTTCGATAGTAAAACTAATAATCTAAAAACAAGTTATCCAAGTGCTCTAAACGTATTCAAAATTAATGTGTTGGCAATCACACAATAAGCAACCAAAGTACCCAAAGGGCACTACATACCCTATACAATAATCAATATGCTTGCACCATAGATATGATTTTCATAAGAACACTCAATATTCTCCCTTTCTCCTCACCTTACCTATAAGAAGTTATGCTATCATCCTATTTTTTTCTAAAAATGTAGAGATTGACAAGTATATGAGCAAGCATACATGGATGTATGTTGTGCCAATGTTTTCCCTAAATGCTAAGTGATGGAGAAAAGAGGCTAAAAATTTATGTATTTACAAGAGAGCTTGTCTTTGGTGTAAAGGACTCCATTGGCAGAGATAGTGTAGGTGCTAGAGATGATGACCAATCACTCTTCTTGAGTCTTCAAGTCAACATTGACCATTCTTGCATCAAAAGGGTCCTTTGATAAACCTCGATGACTATGAATATTCAATTTTGAAGCTCTTTCTACGTGGTTAACTATGAAGAAATGGTGTCTTGCATGCTTTCATTTGATAGTTCTCAGAGTCAAGATTCGATATGACTTGGAATCACTTCATTTGGAGAAGGAATGAAGGAGTTATGGTCAATCTAGTGAAGGTGACTAAGGTGGCCATACACTCTAAGATAGGGTTGAGGAGGATTTTAACTTGCTTCTTCCTCCAAATCAAAGATGTACATTGCATGTCGTTCAGTCCTGCATGGCAATTCATCAGTGACAAAGACTGAGTTAAATAGAGATTGATGAGAAATCATCTTCAACAAAAAGAGGAAGGGAAGCTTGATGGAGTGATGCACCTCCCTTCACACATGCTAGAGCATGTGGGCGCTCTCCATGTGCCTGGGCATCAGCTTGCGAGGCTTGTTCCAACTCTAGGTGCCCTTGTGCACGGGGAGCCTCCTTGGGGAGAGGGGGGTGGGGAAGGGAGGGGGCTCGATGCTCCTCTCATGGGGATCTCTCCTCCCTTCTTTTTCGTGAACAAATCTCCACGAGCTCGCATCTAGGATGACTGGAAAGAGACTCTACATGCTTCCCAATGATGGCGATGAACTCAAAAGTAGCCAATACACATGTAAACTTCCCAAAGATTGATCTTTTGAAGAGCTCAAATGCCAAAAAAGAGACTAATCACTCACTTTCTAATGAGGAATAAAATAAAGGTTTGATATTCTGTGTGCAAATCACTTCCCATCCTTTATATCCTCTTGTACCCAAAATAGGAATGATCTCGAATGCTCTAGTGTGGACATGTGGCCATCATGCACGCTCATTCACATTACTCTTTGGGTGGCTTAGGATATCCCCAAGCTACGGACTTTGGCTATGCTTAGACCTTGTCCCACACACACATGTAAAGATATCTGTAGATCAATGTCCTACAGAAGGGCATGTAGCTTAATTTTATGGGAAGTACTATGGGGATCAATACTTTCCTCATCTATTATTTTCTTATCTTGATGGGACCAAATGAACAATAACTGAGTTAGGATTGAAAGAGTTTGCAAAAATTTCCTCTAAACAAATGGTTCTAATAGGATATGAGGGCCTAAAGTCTAATGGACACTCTACTCAAGCCAAAATGATTACGATGGTTCCAAAATTGAAGGAATGGCCAATAAACTTAGCAGTAAAATTGATGATTATAGTATGGAGCAATATGGATGCTTCTTGGGCCAAGTCAAATTTTATAGAAACAGTTATTCTCTTATACTTGCTAGTCTTCGGTGATGGAAGGGTATATATCTGCCTCTACATTGATGCCTCGAGGTTTGGATATTGTGCACTCGTTATGGAAGAGTTGGAACAAGACAAAACGATAATGAAAAATGAACAATGGCTGAAAGTGGCATGCTCGCATAAGATAAAACAACTCTATTTGGTTCCAAGTGGAGGGAATTGATAAAGTTAATGCAAAAAAATCTCTATAGAATGAAGAAATTGTGGAACATAGGGATTTGAATGTGGAAACACTTAAGGAACCAAGACAAAAGTGAGTGATTAGATTTGCGGACATTGATCCGATGAAGAAACTTTACTTTGAAGATTGGGGTCTTTTAAGACACAAGATGAATGCTTGGGAAGACTTCAAGATTCGCCTCCTTCTCTGGTAGGATCAACTACAAATGGAAGGGTTGAGATGGCACAATGGAAGCATTTTACAAAGGACACTGAGCATCAAGAAGAATTTGGATGATTATGTCACTCTTAAGAGGAGATGATGCCAAGATTGGACCCACACTAGGTGGGAGTTCAAGTTCATGAATGTGTGGCATCCTCTCATAAAGAATAAAAAACCAGTCCTCATGTGGAAAATTCTTCACGAGAGGATTCCGATGAATGTAAAAGCTAACAAAATCTGTGATCCGATGAATGTAAAAGCTAACAAAATCTGTGATAGCGAAGACATATTTTCTTTTTGTGTCGTTTCCCGTAAATCTATTTATTGACTTCTGATTCTTTGAATGCTGGTAGGCTGTAGAGCTCATGTATGCCTGTGTCGTGGATGTGCGTCCTCAAATATCAGAAGAAGAGAGTGGAAACTTCGAAGTTGGAAGAGGGAGAAATGGATGCTATCGCTGCACGCGGTAGAGAAGAGAAGAATGGAGAATCGCTCGTAAGGCTCATTCTTTTATTTCTGTATGTTGTCGGTCTGTTGTGCTTCTCAGCATCCTTGAGTGCCCTTTTGTCTACTCGCCGCTACATGCTCAGAGGCACAAGATGCTGCGAATAACGATGTAATCAAGGAGGTTCCCATCAGCCTCTGTCAACAGCACATCGCTGGAGGCTCTCTATATTTCTGCACTGTTCCTCACTCTTATAGACTAGATTGTAGAAGGAATCGTCGGCGGAGATTTCCGTGAACATTGTTCCGTGCCGGGGAAGTATATAGGTATGCACCTTGCTCTCAACTTCACAGCCCTCTCTCTCTCTCTCTCTCTCTCTCTCTCTCTCTCTCTCTCTCTCTCTCTCTCTCTCTCTCGTTTTCGGCATTCAGTGAAGAGTATGGCAGGATCATTGAAGCCCCTATTCCTGACAAAGCAAACAAATATTGAACGCGCGCTGAAAAACCTGTCTGCGTCTTGTAAGAAGACCAAAGCTGAGGGAGGGCCACGCAGGTTTGATATTACAGACAAGGTATTTTGGCCTTATTCTCTACCTTCCATTGCCTTTTTTATTGTTCCAGCAATGAATGCTGCAGTACTATGGATGTGCATCTTCTGTGTTCATTTATCGCGCTTAATAAAACGCCACTATTCTCGGTTTGTGCGTCTGTTCTTTTCTTTGCCCGTCTTCTTTTCATGTTGTTGCAGGAGTTTCGCATGTACAGCTTCTATGTAGGTTTCATATTGCCGCTTCTGTGGTTGCTCTAGTTACATCCGTTGTTGTTCTCACCGCTGTTACGGAAACTTACCATTCAAGACTTCTGCGCATGTCTCTTTCTTGCCGTTAATGTTGTGTTTGTTGCTTTGATTGTTGGTGTTAAGGCTATTGTCGTCATCGTCATTGTAGCTACTGTCAGATTGTCACTTTCTATTTCTTCTACAGAAGCTTACCGTTCAGGACTTCTGCGAATGTCTCTTTCTTGATGTTAATGTTGTGTGCGTTGCTTTGATTGTTGGTGTTAATGTTGTCGTGGTCGTCTTCATTATAGCTACTGTCAAATTGTATTACTATTATCATTTTCTATTTCTTGTTGTTCTTCTTCGTTAGTTAGTATATCAATACACAACTTTGCAGGGATTTTGTCTTATTTTTACAATAGCTATTGTACATATGATATGGCTAACGTGATTATTCTGGATCCTCTTGAATGTTGTAACAGAAGGATGCAATGAATGGAGCAAAAGTTAATGAAGGAAAACCCTCTTATATGATGGTGAAAGATTAGAATTGCCCTTGGTGGAATCCTGACCCAAGCACAGGCGTCTTATCTCCACACTCCCCTTCATCACAGCCTCAAGTCGATTACTCTATCGATACCCATGTCTGGTTTAGACATGAATAATAACTTTTAAGTAAATTCTCTTGTTTTGTCAAGCATGAATTTCCCCAAGATAGAAAGGAAGAAAGAAAATTAGGATTATAACCTTTTACCAAGCTCTCTAAGCTATGCCTACAAACATCTGATCTGCGTTGCCTAACACCATGTATATTTACGGATTCATATATGAGATATCATAAGAATTAGATAGCAAATTGAGTTTGATCATCCGCAAATTCTAAAGTTTTACATGGAAGTGTTGCAAAGGATAATGGTATTATTCTCCATAGAAAAAAAAAGCCAAGGAATAAGATGGTGATAAATAGTATACAAGACTAGAAGTAGGTCATATATAGATTGCTACATTATAATGATCACTTCACAATAGTACAATTCTTGGAAATCCTATAAAAAGAATTCATCATTGGAAATATCTTTGACTATTATTTACAACCCTGTGTTTTTCTGATATTTCGAAACGCAATCATCATACCACTTGTGTATTTGCTATTGCATTATCCTATGTTGAAATGTAAAATATTAATGTGAAATATATTAAAGAGAATATTGGACACAATTCAATACTACAAAAAATTGGTTAAATTGTGCTACTCATGTGACATCCAGTCTATGCAACCATCCCCTTTTTTTTGTAGTTGCTTTGTTATTTTAATATTTACTATTTACGCAAAATATCTTTCATGAGAATGCTTCATGTAGGCAGTACCGGAATCATATAACTATGCCAAATTTCTTCTATTTTTAAAAATGTTCATGCAATGACATGTTAAGAAACAACAATAAAATGAATTTCATATAATCCTTATAACATCATTTTATTACTAATGTTATGTGGTGGTAACAAGTTGTTATTTTCTTAGCTTTAGACTCATACTCTAAAAAAAAAAATCCTCCCATGCTTTATGAGATTAATTAATTTCCCGTAATCTTATGTATGCAATCCACTACAACATATGAGGGGCATACCGGGCCTTATACTTTCCCAAATACACAGGGGAAATTTACCCCCAACATCGGTATAAGCACATTCATGAAATGAGATAAATTGACATGGTATTTATAAACAATAACTAAAAAATACTAAACAAGTTTAGAAGCTCACCTCATCGTAGATGCTCCCATGAAATGACTGCACTGTGTTCCTCCAAGTCCTCCAACAGCACAAACACTCCATGACAATATCCATAAGCCTCTTTTGCTCATGTCAAAAGATGACCCACAACCAACTCCTATAACAAATATGCAAAACAGGAGATCAACAAACATGATGTGCTTAACAGAAGTAAATTCAATCATCAAAATGATACTTATGAACTCATCATGCATAGCATCATACCCACCGCTACCCAAATATGATGCTCTGATTGTATCTAAACATGTAGTTGTCGTGGGTGTTGGTCGGTACGTGTGGTAGATCGCCTCTCTGATGTAATTTTTGTGATTGTGATTGGGTTGGTTGCTATGACACTCGTATGTCCACTAGTAGCCTTAACTTCGTGCTTGGTAGCTCATGCATATCTTTGTTGAGCAAGAAGCAACCTACTATGTCTATTTCTAGTTTTGAAGCTAAGTATAGGGTAGCTTTCACAATGACTGTTGAGTATACTATTTAGCACAATCGCTATGTTATTTTTAGGGTAAAGCTACTTTAATAGGCAAAATAAAGATGCTACTAATAGAATATTTCTACTAGATGGCATAGTTCATGTGCTAGTTAGCACATTGGATGTGATAACCAGTATAGTTTCTTGACATACTCTTATTTATCATATTCATTGTGTTAATTACAATAGATCCTATGTTAGCTAATATATAAGTACAAGAAATATTCTTGTTAGGACATTTCTTATAATAGGTAGCATATTTGTTGTAGAAGTTAGCATAATGTTTGTGCTAATTAGCACAATTCAGATGCTAGTTAGCATATATATATATATATATATATATATATATATATATATATATATATATATATATATATATATATATATATATATATATATATATATATATATATATATATATATATATATATATATGTTAATTAAGGTAAAGCTACTGCTAATGGGCACAATAAATATGCTACTGGTATAACTTTTATCCTAGATGGCATAGGTGATGCAAATTGGATGTGATAATTAGTATAATCTTTCAACATAGTGTTAGCTATCATATTCATTGTGTTAATTAGAGAAAAACATATGTTAACAAGCATATTGATTGTGCTAGCTAGCATATGGGATTTCCTAATTAGCATAATGTCTATGCTAGCTAACATAGTGATTATGCAAGTTAGCATATTATCTTTGCTAGTTTCCATAGAGATATTGCAATTAGCATACTAGTTGTGCTAACTAGCATAGAGTGTGTGGTTGCTAGGATATTGAGTGTGCTAGTTAGGATGCTAATTGTGCTAACTAGCATAGAGTTCGTGTTAGATAACATACAAATTGTGCTAGTTAATATACTTGTTGTGTTAATTAACATAGAGTATGCACGTTTCTATATTTGGACACCATTTTCACTTCTAATAATAGATAGCTACATGTAAAACTCAAAAATAATAGATACACTATAGGTCACTCCATGCAAGCAGTATAGCCTAACCTATAGGAAATCCTCAATCGCTAAAACATAGTGCATTCTATTCTCAACGTAGAATAGTGTGCAAGCTATTACACTCCGCTAGTGCCACGTATGAGCCGTCAATGGTCTTTCATGCCAATAAGATCTCTATCCACCTCTCCAATTTAGAAAAAACATTGGAATAAGCAAGCCTTAGAGTGATGTATCATTTTCTTGCTCCCTCGATCAAATAGTATATAGGTCTCATATCATTTGGGAATATTTTCCAACAAGCTTTTAATAACTACTAGTAGCTATTAAAAAAATGAGTGAGAGATTTTTTACTTACATAGACATTGGATGTTTATAGCGATTTGTACACTTTTCCATTTTTTGTAAAGAGGTTCCATTGGTATTTTGATGCAATACATAGATGTGATAATATATGGAGAAGGGTCAGTGTAGCTTATGATAGAAACATGCATGCATCTATTTTCTTGTAGTGCAATCCTTGCATAACATAATAGCCCTAAGCAATGACATTAACCCATTGCTATACATATGATATTCTATGATTTTCCTTTATGTATATGTAGTTAACTAAGTAAAACTGTACATCCTCAACATTCATTCAAATGTCCAGGCTCATTGCAAAACTATCCCCAATGATCAAAGAAGCACTTGTTGCATCTTGATAACCTTCCTATGTGAAATCATCATAGACATTTGTATCCTTATCAAATAAAGAAAATTGATTATCTTGGTACTTATCCCTTAGCAATATTAGTAAAAGATGGTAATTGAATGGTTGTTCTTGGATGTTGGTGGTACCATGATTTTAGGTATGTTTTATGCATGCATCACAAAAGCATGATAGCTACGTGGTTGCAAGTGCCTTTGAATCTTGTAGGTTGTGACCATAAACAACATGCAAAATGAGAGACTACTCAATAGGTTCATAATTCTGCTTGTTCACTGTTCACGTCCGCTACCCTGACCCTCCAAAGGCACATGTTTGCATCCCCTCTTCTTTGAGAGACATGCTACACTCACTCCTCTAGAGAGGTTGGCGTTGAGCTAAGAAACTAAATGTGTTGCACAGTTTAAAATGATATCATGGGATCTCAATTGTCTCCATGTCAAGGTTCTCTTAATCACTATGCCTACACTGTCATTCTCTCCTTTCCCATGACTTGGTCCCAAGAAGAGCCAAGTCATCTCCATTCATGTTAATCCTCCATATGTTGTAATGAAATAAAATTTCTTGATATCCTTGAATTATGAGGCCTCCATAATTTTACATCGAGAGAGGTAGCCAAGAAAAGATTGGAACAAAGTGAGAATTTTTATGATAAAATAGTTTTGAGGGAGTTTGAGGAATAAGATATATGGAAGTCCTAAAAAGCCATCTTAGTCTTAAAAGCTAGAAAGACATGATTGGATGGTAGGAACTAAAACTTTTTTAACTATGATGCCTCTTGGGAGCCACTCTTTCTAGACCATGTTCTAGGTGCATTTATTAGGTGATTAAACCAAAGGAGCGAGTCATTGATGCATATGTACGTGAAGTATTCCCGGTTTTTATTTCCAACTCCTTGGAAGGGACTTCATTGGGGAGTTTTCCCTTAATAAGGGGAAAAAATCCCCATTTCCTAATCTAAAACTTTCCCCAACACCAACAAACATATCTATGTATGATTATTTTTGCGTATAAATAAGGTGACCTAGGTTTGTGATGTTTTATCACATATGTGCATACCAAAACACACAAGCATATTTCTAATCTACATATTTATGTCTATTCATAGATGTACAAGAAAATATAGATTCTAAAGCATACACATAGACAATATTTTTCATCTTTTGGCATTCATTTTAGGTACTCTAAGCGCTTTATTCACCCCACTTAATGGTTCCAATGATTATGGACATATATTTAAGGGAAGCTAGAGACATGAGAATGAATTCTTGTTCTATATTCTAGGTTATCATGCTCATCATGAGATGTCAACCAAAGAGTCTAGTTGATCTTTCATCTACTAGACTAATGCTATGATTTGTGGAACTCAACTAGTCAAAACCTCTAAAATTTCAAAGAAAAGAGTTAAAAAACATTCTAATACAAGAGAGAAAGGATGCTAACATGCTCCTAAGGCTAGTTTTAGACGAGCTCAAGGTAGAAGATAAAAAACACAAAAGAGAGACACCTACACGTGCATTCATAGAACTTAACAAGGGAAAATATGATAGTCAAACCTATGCTTTTCTAGCTTTCATGGGATATGGGGTGGCCTTCCATGTAGGAGATGTCCAACCCATGTGCTATTCATCACAAATCTGCAATCATACTTACTATATTCTTTGCTTTACAACCATAGTTTTGATGAAAAAAACTTGTAGTGCTACAAAACATCCCTATAAACCTCCAAACTAGTTATTACCTTGTATTGGAGCAATTACGGACAAGAAATATGATTGTTAGGAATGATAGGCAGCATAGTTTCTGTAGAGGTTAGCATAATGATTGTGTTGATTCACACAATTGAGATGCTAGTTAGCACAATCTCAAGAGGAAGTATGCTTTGTGAGGACATTTCTTATAATAGGTAGCATACTTTTTTGTAGAAGTTAGCATAATTGATTGTGTTAATTAGCACAATTGAGATGTTATTTAGCACAATATATATGTTAAATAGGGTAAATATATTGCTAATAGGCACAATAAATACAAGAATGGTTACTTCACTTGAGTGCTAATACATGCTGTAAATCGCATTTTTCTCCTTCAATGTATAGTTTTAAATAGAAGAACCAATTGAAACAATTACATCATGTGGATATTTTTTTGAAGGAAATCCTTGCATTGTTGTGATTTTCATATAACAACATAGTTGTTAGCGATAAAACTTCTCATTTTAGTCCTTAGTAACTACAAAAACAACCATGAATGTAGGTCTTTCTGAAACAACTTGTCTTTTTCAATATTCTTCCATGTTTTTCTGGTTTCTTTCTCATATGTAAACAAAAATTGATGCCTATAATACTACCTTGCATTGCAATATTTTTGGGGCATGTTTCCAATTTCTAAACTTCATAATCCTTTTGTCATCGAATCAAGCATGCTTTGTTGTGGAAAAATGAAGCAGGTTGCATTGGGCACGAAATTGACTCCCAAAGATGGGTACTACTCTTGAAAGTGCACTTGTCTACGAAATAACCTTTGGTCACAATATCATTTCAAGATTCACAGATAGCACATTTGCATTGACATGGAGATCCACGAATCTTGGATCAGAGCTTACTCAAGCTATCCTTTAAATAGGCAATCACAACAACAAGTATATATGTCCTTCATTCATCATAAAGAAGGGCTTTGACATGTCAAACTTCCTCAGACCAATCATGGAATCTAGATATATTTGTTTAAACTTCTAAAATATCTCAACTTGCAAGGAAAATATAAAGTTATTATTAATGATAACCTGAATAGAATTTATAATTACCCTATCATGCTAACAAGCAAGTGTACCTAACACAACGTTGGGGTAGTGACTATGTTAATTAGCATGTTCTCTATGCCAATATGCATATTTTCCAAGAGAATCTAGTTAATAATCACAATGAAAGTTAAGGTCATGCTCATTCGCATGCAAACTATGCTATTTAACATACTAACTATGTATCATACTAAGTATGTTGGCCCGGTTACAATACAAATGTGCTCGTTAGCACATGTACTATGGTAAAGCATTAATTTTCATTTCTCTTGTGTGGGTCAAGCACTAACAGGCCATTCAAGGATTATGTAAGATGTTACTTGAGATTATTTAAAGAGTTGCACTAGGTGTTGCACAAATCGTTTCTCCCAATTCTTTTCTTACAAACGATTCTCTCTGTTAAAGGAGACACATATCTGACATTTCCAAAATTTATAGATTAGCTCCTTTGTTTCTTCTAAGAGTGGGCTTTGGACTTGCTGATTTTGATAGGTAGCCAATGAGAATAATCCATTATGTACATTAGTGTGAAGATGTGATGTGGGTTTGTATAGAGTGTGGCGACCAATTTTCAAGACCCTGGAAATTTTGCAATTGTCATGTTGTCATGGGAACTCAACATCATTGATACTGTAGATTTTCTAAAAGAAAAATCTTGATTCGAACTTGTTTGCTTCACATAAGCCAATTTGTTGAAAATGTTTGAAGCAATTAAAATTCAAGTTTCGTGTTTTTGACAATGAAATGGTTAATCGTGTGCAGTGCAGATGCTAAGCAGCCAAACTCCATATTTCTTTCTTTACCTCCTAGCACTAACATTGGATCCTCTTCTTAAAGAGGCTCATAATTTTTGAAGCTACTACTTTCTTCCCTAAAATATCCACACTATCCACTTTGACCTCCTTGAGGTCTTTGTGCCTCTCTTGGTTTCCTCTTTCTCTAGCTCTTATGCTCAGATAGGAGAGATATAGCTCGTTGTTGTGTGGTGCAAGGAGCCATTTGAGAAAGCTAAATAGGCACTGAGAGCTAGATGGATTCAAAAACCTTTGAAGACTAGTGTATTTGAGGTCCCCTATCCATTGATCCTTACACTTTCGAAGCATATCGTTGTTCGCTCATCTTCCTCTTTCTACCTGCTCTTTACGTGCACTTCTTTAGGCACGTTTGAATCCAACAAGAGGGAGAATGCACTACAAATGTGAGGTCTTGTGCTGTCTAGGATAGAGAGAGAGAAAGAGAACAAAAAATCATTAAAAAACGACAATAAGATATGTCAACTAGCATTACTAATCAACAATCTGTAGGTCATATGCTATTTGTGTTAAGTTAACATGCTTCTCTCCCTCTCTCTCTCTCTCTCTCTCACAC